>NJDC01014859.1:131405-153052 GCA_002245475.1 Calephelis virginiensis
AAATTAGCCGTGTCCTTGTTTGCTTGTCCGTGTTGGAGCACATTAATGCACACTTGGCCTAAGAAAGCCATAGGACAAAAAAGTCACTAGTAGCATTCATAGTGTCTATAGCCACCATTCTCTTGTCATCAGGAAAACTGCCCTCTTCTTCGGTACGTATAATATCAAAAAAAAGTATTGTCACCAAATTTTACGTGCTTTTTTACTTTGTTAAAACTAATCGCATAAAATAACTGAAATAGAAACAAAAAAAAATTAGACGAAACTACCATATTTCCCAAATACCCAACCAAAAGAGAACATTGTAATTCTTAGATTCGTACCAATATTAAAAGGTCAGTAATAGGATTTATTTTTAAAGTTGGTGAGCAAAAATCGTATGTATATTTAAATATCACATATTTAATGTATTAAATATTTATACCCCGAAATACCCTCTGAGGAAAATTCTTTTGCGCAGATTGTAAAAGGTTGGATACTTTTGCTATATGTAGGCCGTATTTATTTTAGCAAAATTTCCTTTGGGAAAAATTCCGTAAGACGCACTATGAAATAACTGAAGTAGACATATCATGTTTCAATCTTTTTACATACCCCAGAGAGCTACAATAAGACTCTAGGATAATCTATATTTTTTACGCAACAGCTGTTTCAAGACACAGTATGTGTTACTGATACGTTTCTTGTAGTTGAAAACTTAGGCCGCATGTCAATGTCAACAGGCTAAATTAAGATTCAGCACGAAACACAATAGTGGCGAGAACTCAGTAAAATTAAAAAAAATATTTTGAAAACGGTATTTCAATACATGAAAATTAATAACTAAGTGCAGTAAAGTTGCAAAAACCGACTAACATATTTCATTGCGAACCACGTCGCGATTTGATTTTTCTTTTTTCGAAATATAGCAAATGTTTCCAAAATGGTCTTACAAAAATTTTGAGTTAATAGTGCACATTTTTTTCACTTATATATGTACTATTAAGTTTCAATCAAAAGCCACTTGTCGGATTTAAATTAATTAAACTAATATAAGGCCTCCCCGGAATCGTGGCTTATTTTTCTAAAAAAAAAACATTATACTTGGTTGGCTATATAGGCAGAGAAATTACATAGGTACCCAATATACAAAAAATAACACATAGTTAAATTGAGAACCTCCTCCTTTTTTTAAGTCAGTTTAGAAGTATAAAAATACCAAAGAATATGCTTGCCAACAACAAAAAAGTTTTGCTACAATAAAATAAAAAAAAACAACATTTCGTCATATTGTATTTGCATACATACAATTACAATTA
Organism: Calephelis virginiensis; assembly: GCA_002245475.1. Classification (NCBI taxonomy): domain Eukaryota; kingdom Metazoa; phylum Arthropoda; class Insecta; order Lepidoptera; family Riodinidae; genus Calephelis; species Calephelis virginiensis. The sequence continues at coordinate 132,704 of NJDC01014859.1, forward strand.
AAATAATTATATCTTACAGGGTATCCTGAAAAATATATTTGAATTACTATGTTGACTAATTATTGATATTTGATTTCTTTTTCCAAATCAGAATTAGAAAAAAACTTTATTCGCTTTGACCACGCAAATCGTATTTATGCGCGTTGACCTTTTTATGAACTGCCACTGAATTGGAATCGCGGCTACTTACTGAGAAGATGATTATTAAAAACCATTAATCGAATTTCACAGAAGACAGTTTTTTTATCTGAGAGTTTAGAGAAAAAGCACACGGGTTATCGGCTGGTCTGTTTTATTACTGGACTTGTAAAAGACAACCATGTTCTACAGATATCATAGATGTTATAGGATCATTGCTGACCTGTGGCCGGGATGTAAGGATAATTGTGCAATTCTACCGGCTACCTCAGCCATCAGGCTGCAACATGACAGTTATTATGGAGGCTGGCATCGGTTACTCGACCAAGTTGATGCATAGCGATCTACAAATAGTGATTTTGTTGGTAACCACCCATATTTTAACCTTAGCTCTCCTTTTAGGAGCTACCTGGTGAAATATGACAGAGTCATTATGACGGCAGGAATAGTTAAGCTCGGTGTATCGCTACCTGAGAAAGTTACTGCACACCACTTTACCACCAGTGGAAAGGTTACAGTGTTACAATGGAAGTACAGTTATCTTACAACTTTTGGTAGCTTTCAAAATGATCTTCAATGCGGATAATTTCGTTGATGTTATTTTGTTTTTTTTTTGTAACGTCCATAAATTTACTCGGTTCCTCATTTTTGCAAAATTAAATATTAGTACAATTACTAATATTATTGGAAGCAAGAATTAAAGACGCCGTCTCTAGTTCGACGATAATTGAAAATCTGATCACGCTCCCAGCGCAACGAGTTAATCTTTTATGGAAATAAGAAAAGCCGGTTTGAAATCACTCGGTTCCTTATTATGAGTGTTAGGCGTTGGTTATATTTCGAAATACAGGAACTACGTGTTTTGTAAACTTTTATTTTTAACAAATAAACAAGCAACTGTCAAAATATTAGCTATCGAAGTGTACTTTCGCATTATTTAGATCTCTTTGAAACCTTTTCATCAGGTGTATGTAGTACATGCTATCTCAATTTCGAAAAGTCGGTTGAAACCGCAACTTAAATCTGCTTACTTTTCTATTCCTGGATACATATGAATGATTGTATCGGGAAGGGTTATTGGTGTAACGATTTTAAGTATCGCATAATATCATCTATGTTTCTGAAAATTTATTTTTGAAAGTTTGTAAATGATCTTAAGGCTGAGCTTGGAGAAGTTTGATAGAAGAAGGCGTTACTTTGCGAAAATCTATACTTAAATCCAAATAAAATTGTTAAATTTGCAATTTCCCGCCAAAAAAATTAAAAGTATTATGGCGTGACAAAACAGGCAAAATAGTGCGCTATGAATGAATTGGACTTACTGGAAGCTTAAACTCCCAAATATATCCAGCTCTCAGCTATTTGGAGTGGCTAATTTTCCCAGGCGGTGATTAGTTTGTTGTCGTTGACAGATCACTGGACAATGTTGCTATTGGCTATACCTTTAGGAACTAAAAACATATTTTTTAACTACATCGTTAACCCCCGTCAACTCTCAACTACGTCGTTATACCCCGTGTTGGCCCGGGCTCCTTCACAGAATAGACTATCTGCCTTCCTGCCAGGGAGCTCGTAAAAGGCGAGCATAGGCTTACCGTTACTAACACCTACCATAGAGTTTCGCAGCGACTCACTCGAATGAGTACCACTGCCCTACCTATTTCTGCCGCCTCAATGTCATGACGTGTTCCGGTTTGAAGATTGACGGTAAAATTACTTTTGCTGGAGGCCTAACATCCCGACCGCAGGTTGGCAACGCATCATTTACACCTTTAATGTCTCTAGGCAGCGTGAATTTCTTACCATCAGGAAATCGGTCTGCTTGTTTGCCTTCCAAAATCATAAAAAAAATATCGTGTCAAGTCAATTACTCAGTATTTATGTGACGTAGGGAGTTGAAGAAAAATAAAATGAAAACTCTCCTCTCCCTCATTTACCCTCTAGCTCCCCGCACGTACGTGTTTGGTGTACAAGTGTCCTAACGCTGAGTGTCGTATAGTGTCAATTAATATGGAGAACAAAACATGTTTTTCTTAAAAAATATATTTATTTTGAGTATTTTTACTTAATACTTATACTATTACTCTATTTTTTACCAAAACCCTCAGTTTACACTTGCTCGTCAATGGAAAATATGCCAGCTATTCATTTCATAGACTTGCAAACATTTTCGACAACATCAAACACGGGCTGCACTTTCCAAAGCTTGTTAGTGCTGCCAGGAAGCGGTTCATCCATACTAACAACATGCATATTAAAACATAACAATGATCCGTCGGCATTTCAGTAGCAATCACATCCGATTGCAAACACTTGCACCAATATATTTAGATTCAAGGGAAAGGTATGCCACCCATAAATTATAAGAACGCACGCACGCACATTGAACGCACGCAGGCACACATGCATGCACACACAAACACACATAGTCTTTAAAACTATAACGCCCTTTTTTTCTTGGTTGATACTTGTGGGCGTCCATGTATGTTTTAATATAATTCATTATTTATCGACCGACTCTGTGTTTTAATGTGGTTGTAGATGTATATTTTCATGTTGATTAGCACATTTCAAGTCTTTTTTTTGTTGAAAATAATTTTTGAATAATAGGCAAAAATATAACGTATTGTACTGAATTTAGTAAGAGCATAACAGTAACAATGAAATTGGCATCAGTAATCAATAATAACGGCGATGGTGACAGTACGTGTACGGTGACAATATTGGAGACGGCTACGCTGTTGGTGACAACAGTGTCCTGTGTGATCTAAATACACACAAAAGTACGCATTATTAAATATACCTAATCAAATATCTATGTAAATTGAATGTTGACATACGAAATCACCTCAAATTACCGAAAATACTTAATAAAGAAATAATCGTTAAAATCGATTTATTACTGGCAAAGTAAATAAAGATACAAAGAAAGATAAAAACATACAGATGAATTGACTTCCTTCTCAAAGTCGCTTGGTTAAAATAGATGCTAGATCATAATGATTGCGCTTTTTAATAGAACGCCCTTTTTTGCTGTCGAGGACAAGCGGATACGACTGGGAAATTTGCTGTATATCTAAACTGACTGAAACAAAAGAAGGTTGAGCATTTCTACTGTACAGCAGCTTTTTGCTTACTACTGTACAGCCTCTAAACATCAACATCAACAAGTAACATTCTAGTCTTGGATTGTCAATGAAGCAATACCCATTTAATAAATTGAAAATTGTGCGAAGTATTTTAAAAAAATGTTATTATTAAAAAAAATTAAAAGTAATATGTAAATATACATATGAATTTATAATAAATGAATGAAAATGGGTTCATGTTTGTCGAAATCTAAATTAAAAGCTTAAAGGTGAATTAATAAACCATACAAATATGCGTTTTCTGTGAAAATATATGCATTTTTTTTAAATCAGTCATAAAAAAATAAAAACTGTAAGAGTTCTGGAAACAGGGTTGGTGTCTTTTTTTATTAGACAGCAAAAGGTATTTTCTTACCCCTTAATTACCACCCGAGAGAAAAATAGTCAAAACCAATTTACTTATTTTTACCATGTATACAATTACCATGTATTTATTTATACTTATTATTTTGTATAGTGTAAAATTGTACGCACATATTTTTGAAATATTTCAGAACCGTTAATATCTAAAAGTTAAAAGTAAAGTGAGATATCGTCACCAGTATCGATGAACATGTGTTCATAAACATTAATTTAAGCGAGCCTCTTCAACACTCGAAGTGAGTGTACATAAATAATCATTTTTAAACCGGCCAAACTATTAGAACCTATCATAAATTACATTAATAAAGGAAACATTGGTAACAAATGATTTCAAACATAGTGGAGCTGATCTCCTTTCGTTGACGAATAAAAATAGAGACAAAGTATTTTTATTTTAGCACTTGCCCTATGCTTGGGATAAATTTTCTATAAATTTTAAGGAAAGAAAAAAATTCGCTCCAGACAGGATTTGAACCTGTAACCTTTCGTCTCAAGCCGACGAATGCTCTAACCAATTGAGCTACTGAGGATTCAAGTCCCGTGGCGAAATTTTTAATTCCTTTCTAACCCGTTAACGCGGGTAGTTATGTCCTATAGATATTTATAGAAACATAGAGACAAACTCCATTTTCATCATAACTCTCTTAGATTTTATTGTAACAATTTTTATGAAATACAAAAATATTGGAATAAATTACGACTGCTTCAAAACAATACATTTTCCCAGAAAAAGCAAACATTTTGGTAAGTACATCTTGAAGAGGTAATCGTATCAAAATACTCAATCCTATATTGTGACAGAATAACTTATCGTAAACTTGGCATATATAAAATTTCGAGTAACGATTATTTTTATTAGAAAATTTAAAAACCCCATTATAAGTAGACCGACGTGAAAATCAATCCTCGGACCTCACGTATTCAATACTGAATCACAAGAATACAGAAGCATCAGAGTATGTATAAATTTGCACAATGTGGCTTCCTCAACCGCGACGGTGACAAAAAAAATACTTTCAAAAGTGGACTTGTAACTTTTCGTTGGATAGTTTATGACGGGTTTGGAACATTAATCTAAGAAAGTGTCAATTAGAAAGAAATACGAGTGGTGAAACTGGAGTTCCTTTGTCTTCAGAAAATCAAAATTGAGAACGTCTCGGCTTTCATGAACGTCTATAAGATAAAGTGGCGAAGACTTTTACAAAGTACATTTCGTGATTCAATTTGAAAATTAAATTATAATGAAATAATTTGTTGAAAACTTATTAATGACTAAAATCTAAATCACGTTGACATGTCTCGTGTACGAATATTGAATTCGAATGTCAATAAATTGACAGTTATGTAAAATTTTAGTTTAGGTTAAGTTTTTCAAACTTTTTAATATTTTATCAAGAACATACTCGAACTTTTGATCTGGGAGCACGAGAGTGCCCCCGCCAAAACGAGCGAAGCGCAAGGGCTCTACCTAACTACGTTTTCTTGATTTGTCGACATTTTGGACCCTTAAACATTAGTTTGGATTACACTTAAAAAATATCTTCACGCCCACATTCCCGAAGACTCTAAATCCACAATGTGATATGTGTCAAACCTTATGCCGACTGGGCACATATCCAATCCCGGGCAACTGTATTTATATTAGAAAATTGAAAATATACATTTTCTAAGTTATTTTTTGTTACTCGACCCCGGGGATCGAACCCAGTACCTCAAGAAGTCAAGTCGCTAGACCACAGAGGCGATTAAATTAGATCTTGTAGATTTAGAGAGTTTAGTTATGTTTTGATAGTGCTAGCCATGGACTCAGCAACATTTTACATGGAAAAAAATATTTAGCGAAATTGTTCGACTCGTTCACTCGTGATGAAATGTCCAAGGACAATAGAGAGAAAATAAAGTAAAAGATATTTTAATCTATAAGTCTTTACCATCGGGGTATGACGACACGCGACAGCACGAAGCTGTAGTGGTGATCTAGTAATTATGGAGGTGGCTTGATTGTTGTATTAGCATGGTTAGCATTGTTAAGTGTTAAAGTGCTGTGCACTATATAGTTCATCTGGATTGGACTGCTGGCTTAACAATGACTGTCTATTTCTAGCCGGATAATGTTCCTTCTCGCCGTTATCGTTTCCAGTAGCTAGTAGATTTGATAAGTAACATCTACGGTGTTCATAATCGATAGTTGTTCTACAATCAAATCAGTCACATGCTAGTACTTTTTATGGTGAAACTAGCGGCTCGCCTCGGCTGCGCACGGGTATAAGATATACATATAAACCTTCCTCTTTAATCTCTATATCTATCAAGAAACCGTATCAATATCCGTTGTGTAGTTTTAAAGATTTATCTATACAAAGAGACATAGGGACAGAGGAAGCGACTTTGTTTTATACTACGTAGTTAAAAAAAGTAATTGACATGTCACTACTTCGTCGCTAATATGATATTCTTTGGCAATTGATAGCTTATTTAAAGCAGCATGTATTTCTCTCAGGAAGCGTTTTTGTATTTTAGTTGAATTTTAAGAAAATCGTTCTTGTACTTCAGTAAAAATTTTATGACAACAGTAAAACGGTTAACAATATAAAACGAATGAATACTCGTTGGTCCCTAGGAGCCGATATCTAATTTAATTATCAGATAAAACCGATTCCCTTCATCGATTTCCTGTAGGGCGTACTAAGTGAGAATTTAAAATGCAAAGCTTGAACGTTGAACTAATAACAAGATATTGAACTGGTACAGAACGAAGCATAAAAAGTGAAACAGTAGCTTGAATAATAATTTTAAGTTCAGTAAAACTAAAAAAACTAACTCCAATTATGTCATTACTATATCGCGATGTTCTTTCTAGGGTTCCGTACCCACGAGGTAAAAACTGACACTATTACTAAGCCGCTCTCTGTCTGTCTGTCTCCAGGCTGTATCTCACAAACCGTGATAGCTAGAAAGCTGAAATTTTCACAAATTATGTATGTTCGTTGCCGCTATAATAACAAATACTAAAAAAAATCAAATGTCAAGGGAATCCCAATAAAATAAACTAGTTTTTTTCTGTATTTTTTTTGCTCAGTAATAAAAACGGTAATAGGTAGACGCTTTAAATTTTCATAGAATATTTGTTTGTACATTACTTTTCAAAATCAATAAATAACAATAGAGTAAATATTGAAAGGGGGCTCCCATATAACAATCGTAATTTTTAATAGATAGATGATAGTACGGAACCCTTTGTGCGTGAGTCCGACTCGCACTTAGCCGGTTTTTTTAATAAATAACTGAATCAACACGGTTCCACATACATTTTACAAACATTTCACTAGTCGTTTTGAGTTATACTTCATAGTACATACATTTTCGTTGATGTTGACTACATCATGAGTGATTATAACGGTTTTATTAATATCTTACTAGCACTTTTGGGTTAAGCTAATAATACATAAATCATGATAAAAAAAATTATGGTATCACCTCAAAATCCTAATCCACTACACTACTTTTTCAACAAAATCGGTTTGTTATTGGCAGAGTAATCACGTAACAAACATACAAAAAAAAACATACAGGCGAATTGAGAACCATTTCGAGTTTGGTTAAAAAGATAGTCGCATCTTTAAATTGCGAAACATATATTTAGCAGCCTTTTTATTTAATGCATTTAAGAAATCAAATTTGTAGAGTTTTGATAGAGTGCTGTGCAAAAACTTGTTCGGGTAGGGATCCACTGCCTTACCTATTACTGTCGCCATAATGATTCTGTCATGTCTGATTGTTTTACATATTAACCCTTGTTTTGCCGTTATTTAGCATGTCAATTATCCAGTTTAATGCTCAGTGTGATAATTATTTAATTGATATTTGTTCGAATACCATTTATAACCCCTGAGGAAAACGAGGGATGTTATTTGTTTGACGTGTGTGTGTATGTTTGTGAAATCAAAACTTTTGAAAGGACGGGCCGACTTAGATGCGGGTTTTTTGTTTGGAAGTTGATTTGATCGAACTAAACTACACTTAGGTTTCATCAGTGGTTATCGAGAATTCTTAATTTTAGGGTTATTATGTTTATAAGCACACCAATTTTCTTCTTCCTTGTGAAAGTTATAGAGACATTACTAATATAGTATTAATATAGTTTGTCTGAATAGAGCAAGTACTAAGCCACAGCGAGACCTGTCTCTAAGCTTGCCAAAATATAAACCCACCCATCAATCAAAATTTTGACAATATTTACTTGAAACAAGGCAAAGACCTTTACATATTTAAGAAATTCTCATTTATTTATGACATAAGACCTTTAACTAAAATTATTTTTCACTTTTATGATCTTTTTAGTTAACTAAAGTAATTCGATGTTTCACTTGACTTTAGTCGTAATTTTGTTGCACACTCACTTAACCAAGTTTAAGTTACGCCATGTTATTTTAACGATGGTAATAGAAAAATACCAGAATGCGGTTAGGGTTTTTTAGTGCTTTTCAGATTAGTTAGTACATTTCTACCGACTTCTAATATGTTTTCTACCAAAAAAAATTAAAAAATATGTTTTCTACCAAAAAAAATCACCTCAAGAGTTAGCATTTCTAGACTAATCTGACATGTTTAAAATATCCTTAATATGGAAAAGAACAATTTATTTGTACCAAAATGTCTGTGTGTATTTATATAAAACTACACGCTGACTCTTACGAAAGAGTAAACTATGCTTCAAGAGTCAGAACTTTTCGGTACAAAAATTAAAATAAACATTTCGATTCCCTCAAGTATGTACTATATACTACATTATGTATCATACATACCATTAAAGTGTCTAGTGGGTACATGTGAGTGTACGTCTGTGTTATAACTCTTTTTTTTATTTTATTGGAAAAGATAGCTTATATTTAAAACAAGTTTAGTTGGTGATCAGTATTACCACCATTATCGTCCTTATAACACTGTAACACGGACTATAATGTCAACTTCAAATAATTGGAATATTTTAGCCTAAGCTTATTATAAGGTTAGACTTTAGTTTAACTGAATTTACGAAAGACCTTGCTTTCTAACTTTGGAACTTTGGAAAATATTCTAAATTTAAATTATAAAAAAATCTCATGAATATTCGCCAGCGAATTTGTCTTATGTCCATTCTTTTTAAATATTATTTCACAATAAGTATGGCTTTACGTTTGTTGCGAGATTGGTGCGAGCAGCAATTAATCCTAAGCAGTTTCTGACATCCAGACATTATGAAATCCTTAACCTTATCTAGGTCTATATAAAAAAGTACCTTCACGCCCATATCCTCGAAGACGTATGCAGAGGCACAACCAGGGCACCCACGACTAGCCGAAGACACTAAGACCCATAATGTGATAGGTGGCAAACCTATTGCCAACCGGGCACATATCCAATCCAGATCAACATTTTTTTTGTTAGAAAATTAGAAATACCATATTTTCTTCTTGTTATCCGACCCGGAATTCAAACCCAGACCTCATGAAGTCAAGTCCAACACTTGTAACGCTAGACCAAATAGGCGACTGTATAATTTGAAATAAAACATTTTTAAAATCCTACTATTATTAGAAATGCAAAATTTTGTATGTTTTTTTGTTACTCCTACTCGCTGAACCGATTTTCATGAAATATGGCATACATATTGAGGGAAACTTTTATTAACAAATTTGATAGTTTTTATTCAGAAAAAAGGTTTCTGTGGGACCATTAATCACGTGGGCAACGCCGTGGGCAACAGATAATAATGAATATTATTATAATGTTTATTGTAGAGACATTTTGTTTGAGTAACAGGATCATTATATAAAATTTTCTCCACGTCAAGAGAGTAATAAACACTGACATCTCCACGATGGTGCCTCAATAAAGCGAGTACTAAGCGACGGCGCGGCCTGGCGTGATTTCCCATGAGAATTTACTGAAAAATTGATATCTATATGAGCTTCGATGCCTCCATTCGCTTCGCTAAATGAGTTTCCCATCTAATGATTATTCTTGTCGTATAATCTGATGAATATCTATGAATATTTTTACCTGGTGGTAGAGTGTTAGCAGTTTTATGCCAGTCTGGAGTGTAGGTGTAATATTCTAGACTATAGAAAAGCGATGCACCAGTTTCACTTTTTTAAGTGTGGAAAATCCCCCCGGATACTTGTTTCTCGCTCTCATGGGACAGCAGCGAGTTATTTCGGGGTCCAACTGATTAAAATCCACACCATAACTTTCGCGCCGCCCGTCTAGGAGCGAGATGCACGGTCTGGTCCTCACCCGACCTCCTCCCGCGCTGAAAGAGGAGCAACTCTAGCCCTTGGAGTCGCCCTAAAGCATGCGAGGCTGTGCTGGTCGAAGAAAGTCCTCCAACTCCCCCCGGTAGCCCCGCATCGGAGGCGCATTGAAGGTGAAGGAACCGCCTTCTTGCACCCCTGGTCTGCGTGCACTCAACAGTTAGACTGTGCTATCTTTTATCATCAGGAGGGCCATGTGATTGTTCCTTGTCTTTCATGCAAAAGACGCTTATAAAGTTACAGTTTTCCTAATAACGGAGGGAGACGATAACGAAGAAATGACTGACCAGAAGCTAGGAAGTTGCGACAGTAACTTTAATGGTTATAGGGCGCGGTGGTTTTTGGGTCTGGGTCCTTATAATATTTATTCAGGTATCTATTAAAGTTTTTTTTTGATATTGAAAGACAACCAAGCAGACAGAAGTCAGTTCACCAAGGGTGATAATGGTGCGTTGCCGATCTGAGACCGGGATGACAGACCTATAGCAAATAGACCTTTTTTTATATATAAAATAGACCTATATAGACATAAAGTAAAGTAAGTAAATTATGTTCTGTGGGGAGTATACGATACTGATATGTTGATAAATTTTACTGTAGCTAAAAAGTAAGAATCTTCACACCCATACCCCAGAAAGCGTCGGCAGAAGCACAACCGTGGCACCTACGACTAGTCGAAGACACTAAGTCCAACAATGTAATAGGTGGCAAGTCTATCGGCAACCGGGCACATATTATTCAATCCAGAGCAACATTTTTTAATAAAAAATTGGAAACACTACATTTTCTTTTTGTTGCCTGACCCGAGATTCGAACCCGAGACCTCATGAAGTCAAGTCCAATACTTGGACCACTAAACTACAAAAGTCATTCTATTCTAATCTATACGTATTTTCAAGGTCAAGTCTCTTTCGGGTAGGCGGATAACATCGAGTACCAAGTGTCACGATTTCTACATAACTAACTTTATTCACACTTATTATTCTGTATTTATGAGAAATAAAGTAAAAGTGTGAAAATCGTATGAACCATATGAAAAGAACACTGATAATTAAAATTGAAGAATATATTTATATAAAAATTGCAGCCAACAATTTTAATTATGCTTATTTCTCTTATAAAATGCATGTTGAACATGGCTTGTGCAACATTTGGTATTTAATATCACGATAATATATTTTTGTCGTGGACAATTATTATAATTAATTAACTACAATCACGTTGCACATAACAAATCTATTTTACAGAGCACCTGCAGAATGTAATTAATTACAACAACTGCTTACCTTGTCTGATATTACTTATGCAATTTTTATTAATTAGAAATGAATTTTTAAATTTACATTTTAATTTATAACTTAGGACAACGGTTTCACAAAAAACTGCAATTAAAGGTCAACCGGTATTTTTGTTTATTAGTTTGGGACTATTGTTCATCATAAATAATGATAGAAATTCAAGTGTCCAATTTAATTTATTGTTTAGAGATCACTGGTTTTGCTACTTCGAGTATTATTAAAACTATAACGATTAACAACATATATATTTTAAATTTCAGATCATATAAATAATAAAAACTATGAAAGCTTAAACTAATTAATTCAGTGGACAATTTTTTTTTATACTTAAAATAATTAATTTTAAAAAAATACTTCTCAAGGAAGTTCATTCTATTTCTTTGACAAAAAATTTGACATGCTTAAAATTTTCAGGTATGTTATTTTTGTTTTACCAAATAAATTAAAAATAAACCATGAATACTGCTGTTAGAAATGAGCTGAATAATAATAATCACACTTTATAGTCGTATTCAGACTACAAATTCAATTACTGAACATGTTTTTTTATGATATTGGAAGGCAAAAAAGCAGACGGATTTCCTGATGGTAAGAAATTCCCGCCCCATAGAGACACCAAAGGTGGTAATGGTGCGTTGCCAACCTGAGGCCGGGATGTTAGACCTCGAGAAAAAGTAAGTTTACCGGCTACCTTACCCTCCAACTCGGAACACGTTATTGCGTTATGGCGGCAGGAATAGGTAAGGCGGTGGTGCCAATCCGGGTAAGTCGCTGCGAAACTCTACAATCTAGTCAGATGTCACGGTGATGGTGACGGTAAGCCTATGCTTGCCTTTTACGAGCTGCCTGGCAGGAAGGCAGATGGTCTATTCTGCAAAGGAGCCCGGACCAACACGGGTTGTTACATAAAATTAAATTACAAAACGAAAATATTTATATAATGTTTATTGTTTATTTACAAAATTATTTTATGTTCAGAATATCTTTATAAATAACAATGTTGCTAAATTAAAGGTGGACCGAACAGTAAGCAAAAAAAATTGACCCTGAACTTCCATAATCCTAAAAGGCGAACGACATCTCATATCAAAGGTAGAATTAGGCTTGCACATTTTTATTTGCCCTTATTACAGAAAATAAACATTTCTGCTGAAATCCTAAGATCACTGAGAATATTATTGATTGACATCATTAAATAATGCTTTCAGAATCTGAATCTGAACATGTCATTTCAATATGTTTGCTGCAGTAAAAAACTTAGAACAATATCTAAGATATATATCAAAAGAATAGATTATGTTTTTTGTGAAATACAGATAAAACTAGAACCATATCGAGATGATACCAAATGTTCACCCCATATCAATCCTCTGCCCTTTCACACCAATATTTATAGAGTCCGCTGTCAAATGTATCGATCGGATGGGTCGAAGTAATAAGATATATTTGTTATGTGAATTTGATGGTACGTTTAAAATACACGGTTGTATAATTGACTAAACATAAAGGCTCGACATTGCTCTTTAAAACCCATCCCCACCAAAAATACCATAAATGGCATTCAAAATGATGCATACAATTAAAAGTGTATAAACAAAATGTGTGTAGGGAAAATTTTTGGGCTATTCGTATTGGTCTATTTACTTAGAAAATGTTTCGTATAGTTCCTTGATAAACCAAGACTGATAATAATTTAAATAAAAATACATTATTTTCTGATAGTTTCAAGCGTTTGCTAAAATTAACCGCCAATCAGATTTAAGATAACAAGTAATGAAAAAACTGTTTAACTACAACTTCATAGTCGGTCTAAGGAATCAGGCATCTTAAACTATGAATTGACACTTCTTTATTAAACATTCAACATACATTTAATTCATGAAAAAAACAACGTCTGGGGGCCTGGGAACTCTGTCAGATATCCAAAATCTAAAATCTCTCCTATTTTTATGATGTAAAAAAAAAAATAACCATGAACTTTTATAACACAAATTTCAAAATAATAGAATTTAAACTAAAAAAGTTGCCGCTTTACCTATTCCTACCGGCAAAAAGACAATATTCCGTTCTAGAGGGTAGGGTAACCAGTACACTTGTACAATTGGCCTAACACCTTAGTCATAGGCCACGCTCCTACAGCATAAATATTGTATCAAGGCTGGTTACCTCTAACCAGCAGAGAAGAAGTATTCTTATGTGCTGTCTATTGCCATAAAAATAGAAGAAGCTTGAACAATTACCACCCGTGTGTTTTCATAAAAAATATTGGAGAGTGAAAAAGATAAATTATGCCTGAATTCATGCGTTCAATTTCTTGGGGGCAGAATATATGAGACAATACGGTAAACTTCGAAAATTTTGCGGTATTTTATGTACACGTATGCATGACCAAATCACTCTTTCTTTAACTTATACAGACATACTGTTGTTTTTTGAAAAGGCTAATATGTTGCTTGCCGTAAGGTTTTTACAACTTCACCGGACTATTTTGGGCTGAGCAGAGTGCTTAGCCCGAGACAACATTATGTTAATGAATTGGACTGTTCCCTACAACGCCAGCAACAAGGGCTGTCTCCTGGGAGACCGTACCTCGACTTGGCGTTGCGTTCTGGTTACTGCGTGGACTTGATGGGGGAGTAGTGGCGGCTCGTCTTTCGGCATTAGGCGCTGGGCGCAAGGGAGATCTTCGTCGCCGAGACCGGCAGCGACGGTGTAGAGTGATGTCTTGTAAATTTGTGTTCAGGTTGGGAGGGAGTCTTGCGTTAGCCGCGGTTATTAGGTCCGGAGGATCCGATAACACGTGGCGGGGTCTTCTATGTTTGGTGGGCACGTTCGCGGACGGTGTGTAGTCACACGCGAGTGCTAACACCGGGTTCGGGTGGGCAGCCGTTTTTTTCAAAGTAACGTTCCGATAGTTCTTTGAAATGCTGCGCTATTGTGGCCCGTAAATCTAGGTTGCGATGTAGGTCCTCGTTGCTGACGTACCACAATGGTTGTCCATTAGCAGTACGCTCATGTGTACTGCATGCATAGATACCTATTCCGAACTACTTGTAACTTTTTGAGATGGCACGGGAAGTTATGTGCGAAGGCTACACTAGTGTAAGCTAATATATTCCTAACATATGTTTTGTAAAATGTCACTTGGTTACGAAGTGACATTTTATTGTTTTTATTAATTATACTTAGTTAGTTTTAGTTTTTATTACTTACATTTAATTTTTGTAATATAGTTTGTACAAGTCTAAATACATGGGGCACATTAAAAGTTTTGCACTTCTAGCTATTCGGAATTACTTTAATTTCGAATATCATATTTTTAAAACGTTTCGAATTTCTTAGTAATAAAAAACAATAATTGGCGAGAAATAATTTGTCAATTGTTTTTTTATCACACATCAAAGTTCTACGTACACAACGAAAATGGATTTAAGTCGAAACGATTTTAGAGCGATCATTTTTTATGATTTTAAAAGTTCTCTTTCTCTGCAAGACTGTGCCGCTCGTCTTCAGAGTGCGTTTGGGAGAGAAGCACGTTGTTTGAGCACCGTGAGGCGATATTTTGCTGAATTTGAGGGAGGTCAAGTTTTTTACATAACGAATTTCGTAAAGGGCGGACTTCAACTGTCGTCAACGAAAATAATGTGACTACTGTTAAGCGGTCAATTGAAGAAAACCACCGGATTACTAATGAGACAATTTGAAAACTATTGGGGATTAGTATGAGCCAAATTTAGGAAATTTTACACTAAGAATTAAAAGATCGGAAACTTTGTTGTCGTTGGATACCACATGAACTGACACCGTAGCAGAAGCGGGTACGCGTGGAATGGTGCTCACAGATGCTACTGAAGTGTGCTGCTTATTGCTGTTTATGAGACGAAACGTGGATTCATTGTAATAATAATAATAAATATTCCTGCAGGAAGGTTATTGTTTTGACTTTTGAACCCAAAAAAAAACAGCAATTTTGTGAATGGGTGTTTGAAAATGAGAACAGGCCAACAAAAGTGAGACAGGCGAGAGACGTTGGTAAAAAAATTACCGCGTTTTTTTTTCAGCTACCATCCCATCTGTACAATTATTTTTTATTTACAAAAATTTTATCTAACCCCAAAGTAAGCAAATGAAATGCTTGTGTTATGGGTGTTAGTCAACGATTCCAATACATAGAAGTTCTTAAAAAGATACCAGAATAAATTTAATAAACACCCAGAGTCGGAAATGCAGACAACTAACCTTTCACTACACAAATGCCTGCCCCGTCGGGAACCGAACCCGAGCCTCGCGGTTAGCCGTTGTAGTTAGGCGTGTACGCTAACCACTCGACCAACGAGGTATAAGGAATTCTATCATTTATTTACCCAGGGTGTTAGAAAAAGTTCGCGAAAGACGACCCAAAAGCCGCATTATCCTACACCATAATACGCTTCTATACACAGATTTGATGAGAGATTTTACTTTTAACAATTCCGAAGAGGCAGTGATAGCGTTTAATCAGCACGTAGAAAACATGCATTCAGATCTGTGGTCCTCCTGTTTTGAAAAATGATTCTATCGCATGAAACAATTTTTAAAATGGAAAGGAGATTATTTTGAAAAGCAGTAAACAGAATATTTTGGTCATAACATGTTGTTTTTTAAGTTACGCTAAACTTATAGTGTTACATACGTATAGGCTTATTTTTATCCCGATATCTAAACGGTACAGAGGACGATATTTAATTCGAAGGTGTAGTGGCGGGCAAAACCTAGTGTTAAATGAGATAATATTAACACAAGACGTCTATCATTCGTTACAAGTTCATTATTCCCGGGATCCTGCGAGGCCCTGACCTCTTTCGAGGAAGGATTTAGCGAAGACAGAGCGAGCAGTCGACTCATTAATAACTTCCTTATCTAGTCCTTGAGATCGTAAATCATTAGTCGCTTTCAAAGTGATTCATCCTTAAATGTGTGATCCATGTTATTAATATATTGCGAATCCATAACTACCAGACACATGTTTTTTTTTGGAAAAAGTTTTGATCAATGGTTAAGATTAGTAATTTTAACTTTGTTGTTGATTAACAAATATTTATTATTACCAATAAATATTAAATGTGGCATATATTTGACCGCTTCATTGGTCGAGTGGCTAGCGTACACGCCAACCAACTACACACACAACTACATCGACCAACCGCGAGGCTCGGGTTCGATTCCCGACGGGGGCAGGCATTTGTGTGATGAACAATTAGATGTCTGCATTTCCGGGTCTGTTTGCTTATTAATTTATTCTTGTATCTATTTAAGTAAATGTACTTATTTGTATCGTCCACTAACACCCATCACAAGCATATAACGCTTTCTTTGGGGTTAGATTCAATTTGTGTGATTTGTCCAGGGATATTTATTTATTGATATTGGTACTCGTATTTGTAATTTGGTGTACTAATAAAGTCAAATGATATATTCAAACAACGACAAACTAACTTAAATTTTAGTGTTATGGCATCTTAGTATACAAAAACTATACCCCAATTTGGTAGTACTGAGATAACCTCAGAAATAATCAGATTGAAGTGCGTTTTTTTAGATGTGCACATAACTATTCTGTCGTTAAGGGGCCATGTATGCTAAAGTACGTCAGCAATATACTGTTTTTTTCATACAAAGCAATTATGGATCTTGACGACAAAAATACACAAGATTAACATTAATATGCTTTATAAGACTAGTGTTTCCAAAACACGATTCATTTCACTTTGCTCGATAGAAAAAAATCAAAAAGTTAACCCTTTTTTGAAAGCAAAACCCATCTGTCTACTTCAATTATGAAAATATTGACACCAGATTTAACATAAACATAGATAAGTATTATACTTAAAAGATAATTGTTTCAGTTTTTATATTTTTTTTTTCAAATTACTTTTATAGTGTCAAAAATAGTGATTTGGCGCTTAAGACATTTACTTTAGAGCACAATGTTTCATAGTAATCATGGAACAGGGGAGTGCGCTGATTGGCTCTTCTGGCTGACTAAGTATTGGGCCTTAATCATCACAAAATAAAGAAAAAAAATCGAGTGTGATTGGATTTACATTTTTCTCTTTCTCGCCAACGTAGAGTACAGCGTGAAATTCAGTTTGAGCTTTATTTTTCATTTTTAATTTGTAACAATTTATTCCGAGCATAGAAAAAATGCTTATAAAAATAAAATATTTGAAAATACCCCACCGGTGTAGCCAACAGCAAACGGCACGAGCCCACATGGCCTGGCCTGAGATGTTAATGCCCCAGGAACATATATTGTGTCTGCAGGCAAAGATTTTAACTATATAGTTTCTTGCTAAATACATTGAACAGATCTCCAGAAATGAGATTGTATTAACACTATATGACAAAAAATAACATTTATACCATACTAGGTATTGTCCGCGGCTACGCCCGAGTTAAAATCATTAGACTCTTCCGCAATAATCATAAATAGGTACACTATCCTATTACATTGTGTTACCGTGGGTTGTGAGTGGCTAGTCGTAGGTGACCTGGTTATACTTCTGCTCTTCAGAGGTACAGGCGTGAAGACACTTTTTTTTCCTAGCAACACAAATAAATAAATATTCCTAGACATGTTAGGTACATAAATTGAATCTAACCCCAAAATAAGCAAATCATATGCTTGTGTTATGGGTGTTAGTCAACGATTCTAAAACATACAAATATTTAAATACATATTAAAATAAATTTAATAAACATCCAGACCCGGGAATGCCAACATCTGAATGTTCATCACACAAATGCCTGCCCCCGTCGGGAATCGAACCCAAGCCTCACAGTTGATCAGTGTAGTTAGGCGTGTACGCTAACTACTTGACCAACGAGGCGGTGAAAACTAAGATAACACTAGAAAATCTACCTCAAGTTCTAACTCATATGGTACGTATGGATTCGTAATCCCCAGGATCTCGGGAGCGACCTCGTTTTTGGGATGACGTAACAGAGACAGAGCGAGCAGCTGATATTAATAACATTCTAATCTACTGCCTGAGAAGATTGTAAATCATTAGTCGCAAAGTAATTCATCTTGAATACTAGGTTCATATAGAAACGATTCATTTTCTTTACGGACGGTAGTCGAAAATTAGCAGCAGGTTAAATATAGAATATTTTTTTATAAATGTTAATCGAGTGAACCTATCCTAATCTACACTAGTGAAACAATTTTAAATAACTGTTTATATTCACGCTTCAAAAGTAGTAACATTAACGCCAATAATACTCAATCTGATGATTGAATCCCAGATATGAGAATAATCTAGGAACATATGTAATTTTCATCGTTTTATGTGTACTTGGATGACATAATAGTGAAATAGTATATACAATGCGAATGTGGATGGATGTAGGTACCCGAGGAAACCAAGTTTGACATTCCACTATCAGATCGGATATTATCCGAGGGTGGGGTCAAGAGTCTCCGAAACGGGCGGGTTTGTATGAAAAGGGTAATGAACGTGAAGGAAGTTAGACAGGTGTGTCTGGATCGTGAGGTCTGGCACTCGATACACTGTGCCAACCTCGCAAGGGACTTGGCGTGAAAATATGTATGTATGTACGGTAGTCGGTTATTGCTGTTTTAGTGCAGTTAATTTAGATAAACATTTGTGAGTACGGTTCATCTTACATATACATACATCAATTTTTAATAAATTCTACCTTCAAAAGGCCGATGGTATTGAGTGGCAAGTGCAAGAAGTTCCTCGGTTTGGCTAGTAAGGGATGAAATTGATGAATTAGTATACATATATGCTGAGATGAATAAAATAAGTGGCTGGTTGAAATGCAATGCCGATATCTCATAATTAATTGGATTCTTTTGTTTTACAGTATAACATTTCTCTTTAAAGATTTGGTTAAAACCTTGAATATTTTTAAACGAGTTCAAAAAAATGAGGAGGTTATCAATTCGACTTGTATATTTTTTATGTATGTACATCGATTTCTCCGTGGTTTCTGAACCGATTTACGTAATTATTTCTTTGTTTCATGCGGAATAGTTTCGAATTGATCCCATAAAAATTGATTTAGGCAGGCCCATTAGTATTTATTTTATGAGCATGAATTTAATCATATCAGCAATAAAATTTAAAACTAAAAACTAAAAATAATATTAAGATCAAATATTAATTATATACCTACTACCTATTACTTAGATGTGCTATTTACTAATAGGTTTGAAGTCCAATTTTAATAAACACACAGACCCGGAAATGCAGACATCTAAATGTTCATCACACAAATACCTGCCCCGTCTAGAATCGAACCCAAGCCTAGCGGTTGGTTAATGTAGTTAGGCGTGTACGTTAGCTACTAGACCAACGAGGTGGTTAAATAAAATGTGTAATAATTAATCAGTGTAATCAATAAGTAGTGAGATTATTTGGCAATTATCATACAGATTTTTTTCCTTGTAGTTTAACAATTTATCTATAGACTCGTAACGCATATCACAAAGTTGCTTCCTCTATCCCTATATCCCTTTATATGCTTAAATCTTTAAAACTAGCCTACTAGCGCCTCTGTGGTCTAGCGGTCCGGGTGTTGGACTTGACTGCATGAGGTCCCGGGTTCGAGTCCCGGGTCGGAAAACAAAAATAAAATTGGATTTTTCCAATCTTCTAATTAAAAAAAAATGTTGGTCGGGATTGGAAATGTGTCCGGTTAGCGATAGGCTTGCCACCTATCACATTGTGGGACATAGTGTCTTCGGCTAGTCGTGGGTGCCTTGGTTGTACCTCTGCCTACCTCTTCGGGGATATGGGCGTGAAGATACTTTTCTTTAAAACTACGGAACGGATTTTCATGCGGTTTTTTAATAGATAAAGTAACTGAAGGAAGGTTTATAAGTATATTTTATAACCGTGCGAAGCCGGGGCGGGCCGCTAGTTTAAAATATTTGGTGATCGTGGATCAATTAGTAATCTTCTGGAAATCCTTTTGCTTATTACCTTTCAAGTGTAGAAAAGTCACAATTTAGGTATTTCGAAGATATTAATATTCTGTGCCCTTTGAAACGCCAACAGTGTCTAATTTTGATAATGAAATGACTTTTCTTATCGGAAA
>NJDC01014866.1:0-24779 GCA_002245475.1 Calephelis virginiensis
TCGAACCCGGGACCTCAAGCAGTCAAGTCCAACAACTGAACCGCTAGACCACAGAGACGATTATTTATTAAGTGCTATCTCTGTTTACAATATGTAAATATACATAAGCACGTCTCGTTCTTGTAAGAATCAGTTATTTATCCGACCGTTCGACGTTTTATCTCGTCAATAAAAATTTGCTATTAATATTTAGACTGTTGCTTTTTGTTTATTTTATGGCGAACTGGAAAAGCGAACAAGCTCATGACTCTTTTGAAGGTAAGATATGACAGTGGCGTATAGATACCATGAATGTTATAGGTTCGTCGCTGTCAAGTGATCAGGTTGTTAGGCCTGATGGATCCTTGCCTTGGCAAGTTATTGAAATCTGTAACCTTTGCTTACCTCTTACGAGTTGCCTGACAGGACCACTTATAGGATCCGGAGTAAAACGTTAAATGTACATATTTATTGTCATAATATTCGTCATGATTCTTCAATATTCACGGTAGCAGTGTATTGGTATAAACACTAACATAACTCAATCGTGTACAAGTGGATAAGCCTTAAGCAGCTGAACTGACAGTTTTCATTTCGTCATTAGAACGCCAAATTATTTTAAAGTAATAAGACAACCAACAATCACGATCTCCTGATGGTGGTGGCCTAAAAACACCATAGATGTGTGAGTGGCGTTGTCTTATGGCCGATGTTCTACGTCAATTATGCAAGTCTACCGGCTACCCTACCGTCCGAACTGAACCATTACACTGTCAAAATGGCGGCAGAAATAGGTAACTCAATGAATCCCCACTAGTGTTCTTGTTGGTAATAACATGCATACATACATACATATCTTCATTAGTGTCAAACATCACGATCCTGACAAACCTGTTTGGCTTTCTTCACATTCATTACCATTTTCATACAAACACGCCGATTTCGGAAACTCTTGACACCATCTTCGGATAATATACGAGTGATCTGATTGTGGAATGTCAACCTTGGTGTCCCCGGGTACCTATATATTCGTACATCCACATTCGCATTGTATGTCTGCTTTGTCAATCTTCATCTGTCATTCTTTCCACATGACCGAACCAGCGGACCTTGCCCTTTCGCATTTTAACACCAACACTTTCTTTCAATCCCACTCTTTCACTACTATTACATTGTAACATATTTTCTGTAATAACAAAATAAAAAACACTCCTTCGAAATTTTTAATGGAAATTATTTCAGCCTTATAATTTACTTATAATTAACAAAAATAATTGACAAAAAGTGCTGAATGTGAATTTACTCTACGATCCAAATTATATAATTATTGAAGGAGCGAAGCGAGTGAAGGTCTTTGTGTTCAGATGGGGTTGCGGTTATATGTTTGTATGTTTGTTTAACGATAACTTGATTAAAACTAATCAAGTTATCGATCCAAACTTAATGAAATTTAGTAAGTGTGTAGATATTATTAATACACCTTTGAGTTCGCACATGAGTGAAATTGGGGTACAGTACTAAAGTGGGTGATCTAAGTGGGGGGTCGAAATATAAATTTTGTATGATCAAATAAAAGGGGTTGATTAGAGCATTTCAAATCCGTTTTTTTAATTTTCTGTTGTATTGGTTTTGGTTGTTGGTGTTAATTTGCGGATTAAACAAAAATAACAAAACATCCATACTAGATACATTGTAAATAGAAAACATTTTAGAGGCACTTAACAAAAATCTATGTCTGAACAATCATCACAACATCTTATTAGATATCTATATATTAATACGTGAAGCAAAAACTTTGGACCCCTTTTTACCAAAATTGCGCTGAAGCAGGAGTATGAAATTTGGCACACTTATAGTTTTTGTGCAGGAGAAATGCAAAACGCTTATATTTTTTAATGATAATGTTTATAAAGTGCATTAATTCAAAAAATAAAACATTACACGTACTACCATTCATTTGACACACACAAACAAATATATTGATCATAAAGATAAAAGATCACAGATGGCGCACAAACTATAATCACACAGTTTGGGAACAAAGTAGTTGGTCTTGAAAAATTAAGATGGCGTTCTTATCAACAAAATATTTAAATTTATTATGGTCGAATTTCGACTAATGTGCGACCTCGTAAATTTCTATACTCAGGTTTTTTTGGTTTAATAGATGTGAAGACTGCAAAAACTATTTCATGTTTGAACTCAGTGCAGCAAAAATATTGTGTATTTTATGTAATATTATATTCATTATAATATTTGGGCTTCTTCAAAGCTACTAATATTATGGTGTATGGTGTCAAGAGTTTGTATGAAAAGGATAATGAACGAGAAGGAAGCCAGACAGGTTTGTCAGGATCGTGAGGTCTGGCACTCGATGCTCCCTGCCTTCCAGGTAAGGGACTTGGCGTGAAGATATGTATGTATGTATGTATGTATGTATGTATGTATGTATGTATGTATGTATGTCTGTCTGTATGTATGTATATATGTATGTCTGTCTGTCTGTATGTATGTATGTATGTATGTATGTATGTATGTATGTATGTATGTATGTATGTATGTATGTATGTATGTATGTATGTTACAGTGTAAAATATTTTATCGCAGACAAGCAAATACATAAATAATTCTTTAATCTAATTAAAAAAGTTATGATTGCCGGGGAGTTTGTATTGCCGTTTCTTCTCCTGACTGGTTAGAGTTTAAAACGATTTCTTGTACGGTAAATCATAACAGTACCTAACAAGTGAAGCAAAAAAATGTGAGTCGTAACGGGACGCCTGGCAGATGCAAAACATCGACATTGTTTTGCAAAGAATTGTAAAAGTAATATGCAGAAAAGAACAGATTGTGATAGGAACTAAATATGTCATAATGATAAAATAAAATATTACGATTTTTTTCCAGATAACGATGACCATTTATTGAATAAACATTTATTTTCATTAAATACAAAAAAATACGAATTTATTTCAAATCGTGACTACTTAAGCCGTTTAATCAGTACACACACAGCCACTACCGCATATAGACTGTATATACCATCATATTATTATAGCGTGGCGTCGCGTCGCCACGCCATGCGTCGCCACGCCAGGGATCGGTTTTACGTGCGGCAATGCGGCATAGATCACATCAAAACTTTTGTTTTTACGAAAATTGCAATGACGGAGTAGTATGAAATTTGTCTTACTTATATCTTATGTTTAGATGTGTAGGACACTAATATTTTTTAATAATATCCTATTAATATTATAAATGCAAAAGTTTGTGAGTATTAATGTATAAATGTTTGTAACTCTTTCATGCTCGAATGGCTGAACGGATTTGTCTGAAATTTGGAACACATATAGATTGTGACCTGGATTAAAATGAAGGCTATTTTTAATCCCGATCACACACCGGGTTCCTGTAAAATCGCGGGCGAAGTCATAGGCAGCAGCTAGTTGATTATGAAATATGTATCAAATACTATCAACTATGAAACAATACCTTTAAAAAGGATTTTCATCTCCATATTCCAGTTAGGCAGAGGTACCACCAGAACCCCACTATTAGCTGAAGACAGTAACAATGCGATAAGAAACAAACCGGGTATATATTCCCAGTAAATTTATTTTATTAATAAATTAAAAAAAACACATTTTCTTTTAGTTTGCCTACCCAGCAGTGAAACTTGAAACCTCAAAAAGTCAAGCTTCATTCCATACCGCTAGACTACAGACGAGATGCTGAAATAAAAAACTGGTATAGGTTTAAAGAGAATAGCACAAAAGTGGTAATCCATTTTAAATTAAATTCACAAATTAAATTGTATTTTCGTAAATTCTCTTCACATTGTATAGCGAACGTGAGCCTACCGACTGCGTGCTGCTGACGTTTACCTCCCCCCCTTCCCCTGTGACGCTTTGTGACGAAACCACACACCCTGTATGAAATCGCCTCAAATTTTAATGCTTTTCAGGTAAAAATAAACTTTACTTTTAAATAATTGCTCCATTGCAACAAAATGCTATTTATTTGTTACGGATATTATCCGAGGATGTTGTCAAGAGTCTTCGAAACCAGCATGTTTGTATAAGTATGGTAATTAATGTGCGGTATACCAAACAGGTTTATCAGGATCGTAAGATTTCGTACTCGATATTCTCTGCCTATCCCGTAAGGGACTTGGTATGTATGTATGTATTTATTAAGGTATTATGGACACTTAGTTCACTAGTTCCTAAAGTTCATAATCAAATTATCATATTTGCCAAAGATGAACACAAGCCGTCTTACTATAAAAATAGACACATGTTTAACTAAATAATCTCTAAAATTGATATCCAACATACAACATGCTACATGTGGATGACGTGGCAGCTTGTTATTGGTTAGAATCCAATTTTAAACAGATTTTAGTAAAACATATGTTAAACTCGTGTTTAAATTAATCTTCTATTAAAAGTTATGACGCGAATGCGCATTTGAAATTACTGCAATAGTGGTAGGTAATTATGGTATCTATGGTAAACTATGGTATCTATAAATTTTTAATTCCATCCCAGACAGGATTTGAACCTGTAACCTTTCGTCTAAAGTCGACGAATGCTCTAAGCATTTGACCCACTAAGGATTCAAATCCCGTGGCAAAATTTTAATTCCTTTCTTACCCGTTAACGCGGGTAGTTGATTCTATGGTACTCTCCTGAGGGTGAGAGACTGTGGCCCTCAGTCACCATATATATTACAGGTCTGTTGAGTAATGACGTATATCTGAGATTTTAGACCTAATGTGTAATCTATAGTTATTACTTAAACTACCGTTAATTCGGTGTGGACTTTTGTTTGTAACTGTAGCTTTGTTTAGTTGTATTCTTTTTTATGATATTGGAAGGCAAACAAGCAGACGGATTTCCTTATGGTAAACTAATGATAAATGATGGATGTAAGGACTGATCCGATCAAGTGACTTCTTTTACTAACAGAATGCTACAATATTTAGGCGTGACATAGATTTTTTACAAGAGGAGGCAAACGAGCAAGGGGGTCACCCATCAGGTGACCCCCTTGCTCGTTTGCCTCCTCCTTTCCATCGGAACATGTCAGTGAGCGGCCACTTTCCATCGGAAAGTGGCCGCTCACTGACATCCGCAGACCGCAACAACAGGAGTATCACGTTGCCGACCTTTAAGAAATGAGTACTATAATTTAATAGTTACAGAATAATCAAAAAAAGAAATAGAAAATTCTGTGAAAAGTGAGATAGGGCTATAACTCACCGAGACGCCATGCCGACGTGGCCAGCGACGTAGCCAATTAATTCCTATTGAGATGTATGACGGTTAACGCACTTGGCGACCAAATGGCGATACTTTGGCGACGCAGGAACGCTAGACCTAAATATGGCAACGTCGCTGGCCACGTCGTAATGGCGTCCCGGTGAGTTATAGCCCATACATTCATGCATACAAATCTTCACAACAAGTCCCGTAAGGGTAGGTCTAGTTTATTATTATATTTTAGGGTCACTTTAACACTTTTGGTATGAAAACTGTTTTCAAAATCTTCTATACATTTGCAGGAATTAAAATATATCACACTTTGCTTTTGGACAGTAAAATTTTAATTTTCTTAATCCCTTTTCGTCTTAATTTATAAAAAAAATATTTTCTACTGTTTAGTATAACTAAATATAAAAGCGTTGTATTTATTTTGAACCAAGTTTGAAAAAAGGAGGAGGTTGTTCATTGATTGTTTTCCGTAATTTCTGAACTAATTTAAAATCGCCTCTGTTCAGTTGTTTGACTTGACTGTATGAGGTCCCGGGTTCGAATCCAAACATGTTATGTAAATAAGAAAACAATGTTTTCTTATTTACATAACAAATATGATTTAAACTTTTGTTATCGCCTCGGTGGTCTAGCTTTTCAGTTATTGGACTTGACTGCCTCAGGTCCCGGGTTCGAATCCCGGGTCGGGCGACACAAAGAAAGTTGACTTTTTCCAATTTTCTAATAAAAAACATGTTGCTCAAGATTGGAAATGTGCCCGGTTGACGATAGGCTTGCCAACTATCACATTGTGGGACTTAGTGTCTTTGACTAGTCGTGGATGCCCTGGTTGTGCTTCTGCCTACCCATTCGGGGATATGGGCGTGAAGATTCTATAATTTAAAATAAAACTTCTTTAATTTGAAAGAGCATACGTCCAAGATGGTCCAATGGTTAAATCTGGATTTAATGATATGATCACAGAGAAAACTAGAAAATACTTTGTCACTTTCGCTTTCTTGCAGTTTTACTGTGCTCAAATGATTTAAACTATTATTCATTTTAAGAACCTTCTTCCAACAGTAACTAAAAAAAGACTGGACAAACAAAGAAAGAAAATAAAGAAATTTGTTCACAAGAAATAGGAAGATAAACAAACAGATTTCGATGATTAAGAACATACTCAATATTTTTGAACTCAATCATAAATCGACGCTATTTAGGGTTAGGAACACAGTCGAAATATCTGCGGTGAGTAGAATTCCAGCAACCAGCCGTCCTAATTAGGCTTTGGTTAATTGTCCCTCAACGGCCGTCGCTACCCCCCCTTTCCCCACCCTAGTTTCCGCTCCATATAACTTAACGACTAACTTTCAAACTTAAATCGTTATCAATGAGGAAAACGTTTCGTTTATAAATGAAGTATCTACCCATCTACTTTCACAGCTGTGTATTATACCGTGTTTTTTGACGTTACAACGTCGTATAATTCGATGGAGCCGACTGCACGCTCCAAAAAACATGACTCATGCGGCGTTACCTCCCTCTGAGGCGTTCCGTTTAAGGCTTGAAGTGCAAGCGAGAGCGCGGATCGAGCGACAGAGAGGCACAATTGGGGATATAGGCGTGAATATACTTTTTCTACTTATTTGTTAGGGTTATTCCCATCACTAGATTTTTTTTTTTTTAGAATAAGAATAAGTACGAGTATATTAATTTCACATTGCCCTTACAAAGTATCTTGTGACGGTCTATATAAATCTAAAAACTACTACCGGAACGGAACGCGGCCACGCAATTTTTTTTTATCATATTGGAAGGCAAACAAGCAGACAGATTTCCTGATGGTAAGAAATTCACGCCGCCTAGACTCCAAAAGTAGTAATGGTACTTTACCAACCTGAGGCCGGGATCTTAGGCCTCCAGCGAATGTAAGTTTACCGGCTCCCTCCGAATCGGAACACGTCAGTGGCAAGTACTGACGTTATGGGGTCAGGAATAGGTAAGGCGGTGGTACCAATCCGGATGAGTAGTTGCAAAACTCTGCCACCTAGTAGCATGTCATAGTTTTAGTGACGGTGAGCCTAAGCTCGCCTTTTACGAGCTGCCTGTCAGGAAGGCAGATGTTCTATTCTGCAAAAGAGCCCGGACCAACACAGGGAAAACAAATAAAAAGCGGCCTGTTTTCTTTTATAAATCAGATTGATTCTGCAATCTTACCAACTTAAAATAAGTTCTTTTTTTAAATGGTAAGTTTTTGTGTTCGTGAATACGGTCGGAAAGTTTATGGTAAAAACGTATACTTTGGTCTATGACAGAATAGCTAATTTAAATCAAATAACTTATTTTATATTATCCTTACAAGAGGCATTTGTGACGCGTCTATATAAAACTTAATCTGCCACCGGATCGGAACGCGGCCGTACACTGACAAGATCCGGCAAGAAACTGAATGAGTTTGCTTTTTTCCTTATTTTATAATATGTATGCTATAACTACAATGACATTGTACCTATTTATAAGATACTAAGGGCCCGGTACGTGCTTGGCTACGTATGAATGACATAACACAACAAAATTAAAAAAGCAAAAAAAACAACTGAAAAAAGTTTCAATGTGACAGCACAATCCCCATCTGAAAAAACTTTCAATTTTAGTGAAAAATACCCATTAACAAATTGATACGCCATTATTTGAATTCATTTGTTACAAAAAATGAGATAAATGAAGAACCGCTATACCGATCTTATGCAAACTTCACATAAATCATCTACTAAATAGTCTGAACAAAGTCTAAACATTTGGTTTGTATAGGTGAACCCGTTTTGGAGTTATAAAATTACAACTAAAAGTGGCATTCATTTATTTATATATTAGAATGACATGAGGAGCAACTATCCCGAGCGCTCTTTCTGCTAAATATTCAGCAATGGTAGGTATAAAAACCTATTCATATAATTTCAATGTAACACATTTCTTAAATGTGTTAATTGGAAGGTCTTTCGTTGGATTGTGTGAAGACCAGAAACTAGACTTGAGAATTAGAATACAATATATTAGAATAGAATAACTCTTTATTGTGCACCAAAATACATAAATTCTCTGTCTGTCTGGATCCCCTCTCTGGTCTAGCGGTCCGGGTGTTGGACTTGACTGCATAAGGTCCCGGGTTCAAATCCCGGGTCGGCCAACAAAAAGTAAATTGGATTTTTTCAATTTTCTAATTTAAAAAAAATGTTGGTCGGGATTGGAAATGAGCCCGGTTGGCGATAGGCTTGCCACCTATCACAATGTGGGACTTAGTGTCTTCGGCACGTCGTCGGTGCCTTGGTTGTTCTTATGCCTACCTCTTCGGGGATATGGGCGTGAAGATACTTTTTTTAAATACATAAAAAGTAAATACATTCAAAGGAACATAAAAACTAAGTGATACACAAAGGCGGCCTTATCGCCAAAACAGCGATCTCTTTCAGGCAGCCTTATGTTATGGAGACATAATAAAATATTTTTTTCACGATGGAGCTCTAATACACAAAAAAGAAATATAACACATGCAATATCAATTCAGTACTATTCAAGAAGTATCAATGGCTCCATGCGCGGCAGGATAATATTATTTTTGAGTGTGCCGAAGTACATTTTCCGGTTCCATCATCAGACCAACTCCATATCTTGTCATTTTCATTGACATTTCATACATTTCATTGTCATTTCATTGGGGTCGGGTCCCAATCGCTAACGGGGAAATGTATCAAATTCAACCTGCGAGAACAAATTTTACATAAATCGTCGCGTGTCACCACAGCCCAAAGATAGCCCATTGTATTTGTCGATCATGAGTATCCCGTATCGCCTCTAGCCGTTCTTTATTGTTTGTATGAAACTTCATACTGCAACGCACACTAATCGGAATCCTAACGCAATCGCCGCGCCTCGGAACGGGCTCGCGGTTGGCCAGCCGTAAGCGCGGTGTCGTTTAGCCGTATAGTAGGGGAGCCCAAGAGGGGATTTTCGGACTAACTCAGGCGCGTCAGACTAAGGTATGGGAGATACCCTGTTCCATTGTTGAACACCTCTATTATGTATCAAATCTCTACATAGAGACGCGCATGTAGGGTTATCTGTCTAATTTTTTTTTGGCTTGAAAATATACTCGAGCGTGTCAGATTAAAGTACGGCGGGCTTATTACATGCCAATAAGTCCATGATTGAATTTTCTGATGATTTGAACAAGACGTACTTGAGTAGGAGGTTCACAAACTTTCAAAAACCAAGTCATATGTGTTAATTGTCTATTACAGCAATCTGTCTGATTGACATATTTCTGTCATCGGAGACACATTAGGGATATATATTATTAATATTTGATGAGTTCGGCTATGATCAAGTGACTAAAATTGCTATTTTAGCTTCTAGACACTTAACGCACCGCTAAAAAGAAAAACCTTACATGACCTTTTTTACTCTCCACTATTTAATCGACAAAGTGCAATGAGTCCCAATTACGCTGGAGTTACTACACATTTCGCATCGCGGGCTCCCCTACTAGTAGCCGAATTAATGTACAGAAGCTGCTGATACTGCTTGGTTATGTGCATACGTTAAGTTGACGTCTGGTTGACGGTGCGATACGATGACAATCCCTTTCTGAGTTGATATATGTGGTGATACCTCAAATAATCAAAAATGTTTGCAAGACACTAGTCGGACAAACATAATATATACTCGTAGGTTACAACGTGGAAAAAGCTTGAAATAAAATTAAGCGCAGTAAAATTGCTAAAAACCGAGACATTTTTTTACAATATCACGTTGCGATTTGGCCTCCTTTTTTCGAAAGATAACTAATGACGCTAGAAGTTTTGAAGTACACTTAATAATACATTTTTTTTAATAATGATGTCATCAACATATGCAAAATTAACCTAACTCTAAAACAACTAGTCGGATCACAATAATATTATATGAAAGACCATCAGGATCATCAACTAACTAATCAAAAATCGATTTAGTAGAGGTTAAGTAGTCGCGTAATAAACGTACAAAAAATGCGCAGGTCATAGAAATGAAAAAATATAAACATCCCTGGACAAGTTACACAAACTGAATCTAACCCCAAAATAAGCAAATTATATGCATGTGTTATGGGTGTTAATCAACTACTCTAATACATAGAAATACTTAGATACATCCCATAATAAACAATAAACCCCTAGACCCGGAAATATAGACATCTAAATGTTCACGCAAATAACTGCCCAGGTCGGGAGTCGAACCCGGATCTTGCGTTTGGTTAATGGAGTTATGCATGTACGCTATCCTCTCGACCAACGAGGCGCCCAAATAATGCAATATTAAAATAGCCACAATTGTTTATTTTAGGTTATTGTAATATTAATTTTTTTAGCTATGTCTGATAAATATGGGTGTTTATTAAATTTATTCTATTATCTACTTAAGTAATTTCTATGTATTAGTATCGTTGACTAACACCCATAACACAAGCATATATTTTGCTTACTTTGGGGTTAGATTAAATTTGTATGACTTGTCCAGGCATATTTATTACATATTTTTTTATATTTAAAATATATGAGCACAATTTTAAATGCTAATTTGTTAAGACCATGAATAAGAACCCCGTTGTACCCCGTTTTGGTCGGGGCTCTTGTGCAGAACAGAATATCTGCTACCGTCATGACTTGTTCCCGTTCGGAGGGTAAGGTAGCCGGTAAATTTGCTTTTGCTCGTGGCCTAACATCCCGGTCCGAGGTTGGCAACGCACCATTACCACCTTTGGTGTCTCTAGGTGGCGTGAACTTCTTACCATCAGGAAATCCGTCTACTTGTTTGCCTTCCTATAACATAAGAAAACCATTATTTGTTACATTACAAATACGTTTACAGTGTGAGACGAATGGATTAGCGTTTTAAAACCTTTATAAATGGAACATTAAGACGTTTCTTTATCAAATTCAATACATCAACCACATTTTACCTGAAACAAGGAGCAATTTGTATGGCATTTTAAAATGAAATAGATTTTCCTCGAGCGCCGCCATTCGAGATGTTTGTTTCGTCCGTGCGGCGCGGTTCATTTACCGCGAATCGTTACGGCGACTCGGAGGTGGTGTGCGGCTCAAGTGTAAGCGGGTACAATCGTAAATTCGTAAATTTTATTAGCACCAACAATACATACACCACTAAAAACTCAACGTACGTTTCGCTTCGTAACCGTATCATCATCAGGAGAATTCGACTGCACTTCACGAAGGTCGAGCAGATACTGGAGGGCACGCATGCGACTCGCTCTATTTATAGGATTTTCTAGTACGCGCGCGGGCGTGGCTTGGTGGGTATGCTCAAAATTCGTTAAAAAACTTTGCCAAGGTTTATTTATACAAATGACATGCTTCTCGTTGTATGTTTTAAATACGTCATGCACAAATTTAGTCAGCAAACAACAGCCCATTTGAATAAAGTGTTTTAAGCGTTTGACTTAATTCAACCTGTTTCCGCTGCCGCCCATACTTGGAGCACACTTATCCAGTTGTATTACGTTTTCGGTGGGTCCATTCGACTCACTAATATTTTTTAATAAACCTTTCCCCCAAGCCCTGTCCGTCAATATCGAGGGAATGTTGAACTCGGATTATTTATTTTAAATTAAAACCTTTTCGTCATGGCTTGCTTTTCATGAAACCCAGTTTAATAATTACAAATTGATTTAAGAAATTAAGAATTACAATATTACGAACAATTGACTTTCTGCAAAATTTAGAAATACCGTATTTTCGAAACAACTAGCTGTTTTCCGCGACCTCAATCGCGTATATTTTGAAGATCCATCCTATATAGGACCACCTTGGAATCTTGAACTATCTTTCGAGATAGCAATTGGGAAATCGATACGTGGTAATGAATTTGAAGTTGGATTTTTCGTTGTCTTACTGTGCAAATATTATAAAGTTATAAACTGTACGTATCACCACCGCTAAAAAGTGCTATTTACGCACTGGTATGGGTAGTTATGTTTGGTCAGCGCTGAATTCCCCTTAAAACAATAAAAACAAAAAAATATATGAAAGATGAATCGTCTATGTATGTAAGGTCGTCATAGTTAAAAAAGTTTTTACCTGATATTTTTTTCTTTCTTTTCGATGTTGATTACTAATAATATTTTAAATGTTATAAATAGTTTAAATTAGTAATATTTTAAATGTTTTTTGCTATTTTATGCGATAAAACTTACCTGTACTTCTTATCTGTAGGTGAAAACTTGTAATTGGCCTTATTTTCGTTATTATACATGTTATTAACTTTATTAGCTCTAAGTTTTCCATTATTGTTAAAATAAAATAAAATAAAAATAGTTAAACTGATTAGGCTGAAAATTGATGGAGAGGTAGCTTAGTACCGGGAGAAGGACATGGGTAACATTTTATCCCTTGCAACATCACTAGGAATAACGCCATTATTACTTTTCTCATACAAACTGAAACGAAACGGAACGAAGTTCCTCGGAACAGCTAGACTGAAGACGATGTTTTGGTGGTGCAGTGATTTTATTATCTGGCGATTTCCGACAAACACTACCAGTCATTCCAAGATCTACTGCTGCCGACGAAATAAACGTTTGCCTCAAAGCGTCAAATCTGTGGCAATATGTAAAGAAACTTCAACTGCCTGTAAATATGAGAGTTGCATTGTTGAACGATCTATCTGCTGATGATTTATCGAAGCAATAGCTGGCTATCGGTAACAGCCTTATTCCTGTTGACGAATTAAGCAGTTTGATTTAATTTCCTCCAAATTTTTGCAAGTTCGTCTCACCAAAAGACGAGCTTATCGACAAAATATTCCCAGATATCATTGCTAACTACAAAAATACTGAATGGTTAAATGAGTGAGCAATTTTAGCGGCTAAAAAAGATGTAGATGACCTCAATTTTATAATTCAAAATCAAATCGTAAGTTCTCTGTCTTCATTCAAATATATCGACTATGTTACAAACGAAGAAGCCACTAATTATCCAAATGAATTTTTAAACTCCTTGGATGTTCCTGGCTTACCACCGCATAATTTAAAACTGAAGATTGGCTCGGTAGTCCTCATGCTTAGAAATTTAAACCAACCAAAACTGTGCAATGAAACGCGTGATAAGGAAACCGATAACCAATGTGATTCACGCGTTGATACTTAAAAGAAAATTTAAAGGAAGTTCTAATTCCAAGTATTTCGATCATTCCAACGGATATGCCCTTTGAGTTTTAACGAATTCAATTCCCGATTCATCTTGCCTTAGCCATGACGACCAACGAATTACAGGGTCAATCCTTGACTATTTGTGACCTCAAACAAGTAAATACATGTTTTTCTCATGGTCAATTATACGTGGCATGCTCACGTGTCGGCAAACCATCCGCTTCATTTGTTCTTGCGCCTGACAAAATACTAAGAATATCGTTTACCGCAAGGTGCTAGAATGAAAATTCGTTTTTTTTTATGATATTGGAAGGCAAACAAGCAGACGGATTTCCTGATGTTAAGAAATTCACGCCACCTAGAGACACCAAAGGTGGTAATGGTGCATTGCCAACCTGAGGCTGGGATGTTAAGCCTCGAGCAAAAGTAAGTTTACCGGCTATCTTACCCTCCGAACCGGAACACGTCATGACGCTATGGCGGTAGGAATAGGTAAGGTGGTGGTACCAAACCGGACGAGTTGCTGCTAAACTCTACCACCTAATCAGATGTCACGGTGTTAGTGACGGTGAGCCTATGCTCGCCTTTTACGAGCTGCCTGGCAAGGAAGGCAGATGGTCTATTCTACAAAGGAGCTTGGACCAACACGGGGAAAATTAAATGATGAATTAATCCGAATACCTATTAACCCAATCTGCACATCTTAGTTTTCAATTTTTTTTTCTGACATGTGTTTGAAGTACTTAATTATTATTATCTGTTTGTATTATATTCATCATCATTCATAATTCATCACAATAAAATATTTTTAAATTTCTATCTATATTAATGTTATTTTTTATGATTTTATTACGTTCATTAAAGCTTAAATTAGTTCAGCTGAAAGGTAACACGACATTCATTGACTTTTGGCTAATCGTCCGTGCCCTTTTTCTACCTCTTTTTCTGGGGATATAAACGTGAAGATACTTCCATAATATTGCTTTGTAGTGTAAGAAGATTAACGAAGAATTTC
Organism: Calephelis virginiensis; assembly: GCA_002245475.1. Classification (NCBI taxonomy): domain Eukaryota; kingdom Metazoa; phylum Arthropoda; class Insecta; order Lepidoptera; family Riodinidae; genus Calephelis; species Calephelis virginiensis. The sequence goes on from NJDC01014866.1 coordinate 14,456, forward strand.
ATGATGGAATGTCCGTCACGTATATCACACAAAAACGTTAACTGTGCACTGTCAACTTGAGGTTTGGACTTTAAGTCTTTTCTTACTTTCTTTAGGTTTTGACATTCACGTTAGTACTTTGCCATTAGTCAAGTAGAAATTTGCATCTATTTGCATCAAATTTACCGAAATATGGATTCAATTATAATTAGTCATAAGTCATAAGTCGTCAATAAGTGATGTCTTGGTCTTGAGTAAAGCGGTGGCATTATTACTTAAGCCATTGTAGTGAGATTTGGCGGCAACGAAGAAATACACAATACGCTAATTTCTTCATTATTATTTCATTTGTGCACTTTCAATGAATAAAATTGTACAAGTTGCCACCAAAATGCACTGATTCAACTCAATATAAATACAAAATTCAAAAATTATGAAAAAACTTCGACTATCTTTTGTCTCGATGGCGCCAAAAAACTGACTTGAAATAAATATAACGCTTACTCTACCGTCAGACAAAACTAAGGCGCTTTTTTTCGCTTTTTTTTATTTATTCGAAGCGAAGGAAAGCTTCAAAAATTAAAAAAATATCATATTACCATACTCTCCAAGTGGTGAGCACTAACACCATGGCGACAGGAATAGAAAAAGTAAGGATAACTATCCGATGAGGTCGTTGGTCGCTGTTTAGGACTTACCAGGAATTACTAACTGCACCAATGGGATTATTTAATATTCTATCATACCTATACAGAAATCTGTCTTTCTGTCTGTCTACGAAATTAAGTTACGCATTCAAACTTCGTGTTATAATAAAGATATTTTAACACAAATTCATAAAAAAGTGGTGAACACTGTTCGAATATTGTACAATATAATTGATATCTTCACACGTTATGACGTAGATCGAGAGTACCAAGTTCCATATGTCACGATTCTTGCAGATCCGTCGAACAACCTTTATATTCATTGCTCTTTTCATAAAAAGCTTTTTTTCAGAGACTAGACCAACCTTTGTATAACACCTCAGCGATTTGGCCGTAAAATGTCTCTCCTTATCCTGGGTCTCCCTGAGTACCTACGTCAACTCATGTTTCTTTTACATCAACGTAGCATGTCCGTTCTTTCACATCCACTCAAAAGTAATAAACCACTTGTATCGCCTCTGTGGTCTAGCGGTTCGGTTGTTGGACTTGACTGCATGAGGTCCCGGGTTCGAATCCCGGGGTGGGTCGGGCAACAAAAAGAAAATTGGGTTTTTCCAATTTTCTAATAAAAAAATGTTGCTCGGGATAGGATATGTGCCCGGTTGACGACAGACTTGCCACCTATCACATTGTGGGACTTAGTATCTTCGGCTAGTCGTGGGTGCCATGGTTGTGCCTCTGCCTACCTCTTCGGGGATATGGGCGTGAAGATACCTTACTTTTACTCTTTTTCACTTGTATAACCCAATCATTACGTAGTAAAGATCCTTGCAAACCTGCCTAGCGTCAGCCAAATTCATTGCTATTTTCATACAAACATGTCTGTTTCGGAGGTTCTAGAGTCGAAACTCGCCTTCATATAGCACCTGAGCTATTTGTCTGTGAAATGTCTCTCTTTAACCTGGGTCTCCCCAAGTACTTACGACCTCTCACATTCCCATGTCTGTTTGTCAATCTATCACCTGCCATTCCTTCCACATCGACGTGGCATGTCCGTTCTTTATTTTACGCACACTTTCTTTCACACTCATTCATAAGTAATAATTTCCCACTCCTTCTAATCCGATCTAATCTAAGATAAAATTTTGTATCGCCTCTGTGGTCTAGCGGTTCAGTTGTTGGACTTGACTGCATGAGGTCCCGGGTTCGAATCCCGGGTCGGGCAACAAAAGAAAATTGGGTTTTTCCAATTTTCTAATAAAAAAAATGTTGCTCGGGATAGGATATGTGCCCGGTTGGCGACAGACTTGCCACCTATCACATTGTGGGACTTAGTGTCTCCGGCTAGTCGTAGGTGCCCTGGTTATACCTCTGCCAACCTCTTCGGGGACTTGAACTTGAAGATACATAAAATAATACGTTAAGTAGATATGAGTATCTACTTAATGTATCTTCATATGTACCTATCTTATAATCTTCTAAATTTCATAATTCGACAAACTTCGGGGACGTAACATTCCAATTAAAAAAAACATGTTTTAATTTTCAAAGCAAATGTAAGGTTCTTAAGCCACTTGTAGAACGAAATCGAATTTCGGAATCAGATCATTTCCTCTGGTAATTATTTATGTATCTTATGCTTTAGGGACGTTTTTTAAATCAATTCTTTAAGCACGTACAACTTCCCGCGTAAAAATGTTACGAGGTCGGGAAGTCACGTCGCGGGGTCGGATGGGGGTCGCGGGTCGAGGGGGCTCGATGTAAACCCACTTACAGGCGTAGTTTATTGCTTGCGAGATGTTACGACATTAGGTAATGTTTTAACTTTGCACGGTACTTGTTTACTATGTTATATAAACTATACGTCATAACATATTTTAATAAATCTTTATGTCACAGTAAATGTATTAACTTAGGAATGTTATACAGTTTCTATGAAATTTACACAATTCCCAAAGGTAGGTAATATTAATCTCAAACTACCGAGGCATTGCCATACTCTCTACGGTATACAAAATTTTAAAGTAACTTTACGCCCATACCCCGAAGAGGTAGGCAGACGCACAACCAGGGTACCCACGACTAGCCGAAGATACTAAGTCCCACAATGTGATAGGTGGCAAGCCTATCGCCAACCGGGCACATATCCTATCCCGAGCAACATTTTTTCTAATAGAAAATTTGAAAAACACAATTTTCTTTTGTTGCCCGATTTTTGGGATTGTTGGGATTCGAACCCGGGACCTCATGCAGTGAAGGTGAAGGTGAAGAAAGAAAGTAGGATGCGGCTAAGGGGGAAAGAGTTTGCAGTTATTGTGGGATTAAAACAGGGGGATGCGCTGTCATCTATGTTATTCAACCTAGTTTTATAGTTCGTGTTAGCACTTGAAGGAGGAGGAGTTGGTTGAGTAGCATACACGCTTAACTTCGTTGACCCACCACGAGGCTCGAGTTCGATGCCCGACGGGGGCAGGGGTTTGTCTGATGAACATTTAGATGTCTGCATTTCCGGGGCTGAGTGTTTATAAAATTTATTCTTGTATCTATTTAAGTATTTCTATGTATTAGAATCGTTGACTAACACCCACAACACAAGCATATAATTTGCTTACTTTGGGGTTAGATTCAATTAGTGTAACTTGTCCAGGAATATTTATTTACTATTATTATTAGATCTGTTGGAAATGCAACGAGATAGAGAGAAAAACAAGAGTCGTGAGAAGGTACTATGACACCATTGACCTATATGTCAACCTGCATGGTTATTTTCTTTTATAAAAACCCCGAACGATAATCCCTACGCTTTATTATTTTCTGTAAGTGACCACATTAAACACAGTTTCTAGAACCATTATACTTAGGTAATGTGTTGTAATAAATGTTACAATCACCATTTTATACGTTTCCTTAAGAGGATCTGGAATTTATGTATTGCCTAGGAATTGTATATAATTCCTGAATTCCACACATTTCTGTTGCAATAAATATTAAAACGAAGTCAGGTTTGTTACAATACTTACAACTCTAAACTTGCCAGACCGATTTGAAAGATATTTGATTTTTTATGTTAGAGGAGACAAACGAGCAAATTAGTCAACTGACGAAGAGTGATGACCACCGCCCACGGAATTCCATAACATCAAGAGCATCACAGACGCTTTTTCAACCTTTAAGTAATAAGTACCTTTTTTATGATATTGGAAGGCAAACAAGCAGACGGTTTTTCTGATGGTAAGAAATTCACGCCGCCTAGAGATTAGGCCGAGATGTTAGGCTTCGGGCAAAAGTAAGTTTACTGGCTACCTTACCCTCCGAACCGGAGGGTAAGTCAGGCAACAGGAATAGGTAAGGCGTTGGTAGCAATTCGGGTGAGTCGCTGCAAGACTCTACCACCTAATCAGATGTCACGGTGTTAGTGACGATAAGTCTATACTCGCCTTTTACGAGCTGCCACGCACAGGAATCAAATGGTCTATTCTACAAAGAAGCCCGGACCAACACGGGTCTTCTCTTTTAGGTTACTAAGTATTCGTTTAGCAATAACCTTCTAAGTAACTGGTTCCAGAAAGGTGGCAGGGTACGAAATACCATCAGATTCACATGGTTTTAGGCCACCGTGCGTCAAGGTGATGGGCATGTTACTTTAAACTCTGATGCGATGTTCGAAGGTGGGGCTCAGCAGCAGGAATCAAACCAAATAACTTTTTACAACATTCCCCATGATAAATGCGATAGAGAACACTGAGAAATACAACATCTCTACGCAACGCCAAAGAATCAACTCGATTGGTAATTTCCCGATCGCAAGTAATTCTAAACGATCTGTGTTGGATGCGTTCAAAAGGAAGGTTTTGGTACTAAGGAGCCCCAGCCCAGAGTTGAGAAGAGTATTCCATGTAAGGCCGGATTTGCCCTTTACAGAGTTGCAAGCAACGGGTCGGCTTGAAGTACTGTCTCGCCTTATTCAGCACACCAAGTTTTTAAAATGGCTTATTTTTTGCCTTGTCAATGCCGAGTGAGTATACCAATGCAGGCTGAAGCAGTTAAGAAAACGTTATAAAATGGTGGACAAGCGACAAAGGGTTTTCTATTTTTCTGGGGTTCAATTACCAGATTCTGCTGGCTCCAATTTGAGTTTTTGGACAAAATTTCATAATCGTCTTAACCTTGCTGGGATGAACAGATTTAAAAATTTAGTATAAAAATGTTGGGCAGCATCGTTGCAGCTTGTAAAATATTTAGTATAAATAAATATACATATCTTATAACATAAAAATATTTGAAATACCAACCTGGAGTTACGAATGACGGCGACTATATTTGATCAAAGGATACTCGTATTTTTATCTACTCAGCTAGAGAAACACATTTAGTGTAATTTGGATGTAACATATGACTTCGCCTTTTTGGTATAGAATTCCGGTATTGAACTTCGTTTAACGTGGTACCGGGTTCGATCCGCGGGTCAGGCAACAAAAAGAAAATGTGTCAATTTTATAGCAACAACAACGTTATCAGCGATTACAAATGTATCCGATTAGCGTTAGCTTTGCTATAAATCACAATTAGGAACTTAGTGTCTTCGACTGGTCGTACCTTTCCATAGCTTTTCGTGAATACGGGCGTAGCACTTTTCTTTACGTCAATTTAATTGACGTGGCAATAATGGCATAAAACACACAACCAAATATTGTTCTAACTACTTAAGTTTGTACCCAATAATTCAAGGAAGCTGTTCGAAGACTTACGCTCGAAGTTCGCAACTGCGACCGGAGCGCTAAACGACATTAAATCACTATCGCCGACAACTTCGCTAATACGCCGAGGTAAATCGCTGCTGGAACGTGCTCCTGATCTACATGCACCAGCCACAAGGAACACGTGTTTCCAACATGGCTGTAAATAAATTTTATAGTTTAAGCGCAATGTCATTTCCTAATATTGCTGACTCGCTGATTGTACCGGCCTCTCTTTTAAAGAGTCTTAAGTCAATTAACAAAGTAAAAATTATATATACCTGAACTATAACTATAACTATACTACGATATACCTAAAGAGGTAGGCAAAGGCACAAACAGTTCACCCGCATCCAGCCGAAGACTCCAAATCCCACAATGTGATACGTGGCAAGGCTATCGCCAACCGAGCACTGGATATGTGCTCAGTTGGCGATCCCTTGAAACTTTATTTTTATTAGAACCCTTGATCACAAGAATCAAGTCCGACGCCGGACCGACAGAGGCGATAATAATGATAAAGAAAAGTAAAAAACTATAGTTCCTGACAGAAAAAAAATACTTGGTCATCAACTTGGACTTAGTGTTCCCACAATGTGATAGGTGGCAAGCCTATCGCCAACCGGGCACATTTCCAATCCCGACCAAATTTTTTTTAATCACGGGCTACATTTTATTTTTTTCAGGAAATCGGAAAACCACATTTTCTTATAGATATATAGATTGAAAATATATCTACATTTCCTAGTTTTTCTTTCCGGGATTCGAACCTGGACCTCATGAATTCAAGTCCAACACCTGAACCGCTACACCACAGAGGCGATATTAGAGAGAGTCAGCAATATTTGGAAATAGCATCATTTCTTTCCTAAGAGTGTAACCTCCAATAGTAGTGTATAGCTTTATAAAAGTTACATAATTAAAATAACTACGTTAATAAAAACCGACTTCAAAACAAAAAAGTAAAAAAATTATATTAATACTACCTCGATCGCCTCTGTAGTCTAGCGGTTCAGTTGTTGGACTTGACTGCGTGAGGTCCCGGGTTCGAATCCCGGGTCGGGCAACAAAAAAGAAAATTGGGTTTTTCCAATTTTCTAATAAAAAAACGTTGCTCGGGATTGGATATGTGCCCGGTTGGCGATAGGCTTGTCACCTACCACATTGTGGGACTTAGTGTCTTCGGCTAGTCGTGGGTGCCCTGGTTGTGCCTCTGCCTACCTCTTTGGGGATATGGGCGTGAAGATACTTACTACCTATTATTTATATCAGCTACTTACTACTAGGTTTGAAGTCGGTGTCAAGTCAATTTCATATCTACTTATAATTTTATGCTTATTTATACGTTTTTTATTTAATACTTTTAAGTTTATTGCTGTTATGATTTCATTTATTTATTGATAAACATCGGGATAGCTGAAAATAGATAAAAATTATCATAAAATAAAAACTAATGAGCCTACCTGAATCAAACACAATCAATCAATTTATGGGACCAATTAAAAACTATTCGAAAAAAGAATTGCGTTTATCGGTTCAGAAACCTCGGAGAAATCGGTGTACACACAAAAAAAATATACCGGCTGAATTGAGAACCTCCTCGTTTTTTTTTAACTCAGTTGATAAAATGTGCTGGAACTAGTCCATGTTCATATAAATTTTGTCCATAATTCTCGTCTATTTACTACCAAACTAAGGTTTCACCAAATACTTGTTTGCCCGAGGGTTATCGTGCACGCCACCAACCATCCATGAGGTTCATTCCCGACGGGGCAAGGGAAGCCTTTGTATAACAAATAATGTTGCTATTTCCGGGTCGGTATGTTTATTATCTTTATTCCAGTATCTATTCAAGTTAACACATGCAAATTATTTGCTTACATTGGGGTTAATGATCTGATATCTGTTTTTTACAGATGTTCATTTCCATATACGCCCATTTGTTGTCCATTGGTCGAAATTCGACCATTTTTATATTTTAATATCCAAATTTTAATATGTTTTTGATAAGAACGCCATCTTCATTTCTTAAGACCAACTGTTTCCTGAATAGTTAGTGCACCATCTGTGATCTTTTATAGTTAACATCAATATATTTGTTTGTGTGTGTTAATTGTATGGTAGTGTGGGTAATGTTTTATTTATTGATTTTATGTACTTTATAAGCATTATTATTGAAAAATATTAGCGTTCTTCATTTCTCCTACACATAAACTATAAGTATGCCAAATTTTATGCTCCTGCGTCCGCGCAATATTCGTAAAAAGGGGTCCAAAGTTTTGGCATCACGTATTAATATATGGATTAGTTAATTAATTGAAATTACTGCTTCAGGGCTTTAGGTTAGGAGACTATTTTTTATATAAAATAAGTAATATTGCTCCAAAATTGGCTTAGTCCTATAAAACTGTCTTTACGTTTAACAAATAAATAGGATTTTCGGAAAGTACTATTTTTAATTGAAAGTACTATTTTTAACTAGGGCGAAATTTTTATTTCTTTAAAATTTATAGAAATTTATCCAAAGCACAGGGCAAGTGCTATATGTATATATGTATATATATATATATATATATATATATACTCCATNNNNTCTGTGGTCGCCTCTGTGGTCTAGCGGTGTTGGACTTGACTGCATGAGGTCCTGGGTTAGAATCCCGGGTCGGCCAACATAAAGAAAATTGGATTTTTCCAATTTTCTAACTAAAAAAAATGTTGGTCGGGATTGGAAATGTGCCTTGTTAGCGATAGGCTTGCCACCTATCACATTGTGGGACTTAGTGACTTCGGCTAGTCGTGGGTGCCTTGGTTGCACCTCTGCCTACCTTAGCTTAGCTAATAAAGAACGGATTTTGAAGATAGTTTCAAAAAGAAGTTAAGTATGACTTAGATATGATCCCATATAAATTATAAGAAGTTCTAAAATGTGTTTGTAAGTTATTACTGGATAAATTTTCGTATAAAATTTTATATCTTCCATGGAATGTTTAGCAAGGATTGTTGCCCACATTTTATTTATATAATTTTCAAGATACAATTTAACTTTTCACATACTGGTGTGAACTTTAAAACTTCTACGTGTTTCTATTTGAATGTCAAAAGTCTTTCCGTACAAAATTAAAATAAAAACTGGTAAGAATTATAAACACAATCATAAACACTACTAAATAATATTAACAACGCACAGAAAACTCACCTTGTTACAAAAGGCATGCAAATTTGTAACTTAAGACGTAATACATAAGCTCATTTTACTTTCGCTTGAGTCTCGACAATGAAAAGGACTGTTAACAAATAATATTATTGCTGTTTATATTATATGTTTTTATATATGTTTGTTTATATTATATGTTCTTGATCGCCTCATTGGTCGAGTGGCTAGCGTACAAGCCTAACTACAACAACCAACTCCGAGGCTCCGGTTCGATTCCGAGCGGGGGCAGGCATTGGCGTGATGAACATTTAGATGTCTGCATTTCCAGGTCTGGGTGATTATTAAAATTTATTTTCGTATCTATTTATGTATTTCTATGTATATATATGTACCGTTGACTAACCCCCATAACACAAACATATAATTTGCTTACTTTGGAGTTAGATTCAATTTGTGTAACTTGTCCAGGGATATTTATTTATTATTTATGTTATTATAGGTAACATTTATATAATTATCCGTTGTTACTAATCTTTTATTGCTGTTTTATTTTATGGCAGAAAAGAAAAAAAATCCTAGTTCCAAAAACACACGGTAAAAAAAGTAACTTCACGCCCATATCCCCGAAAAGGTAGGCAGAGGCACAACCAGGGCACCCACGACTAGCCGAAGATGTATGAACACAATGTGATAGGTGGCAAGCCTATCGACAACCAGGCACATATCCAATCCCGAGCAAATTTTTTTTTAGAAAATTGGAAAATTCAAATTTTCTTTTTTGCCCACCCAGGATTAGAACCCGGGATGTCACGCAGTCAAGCCCAACACCTGAACCGCTAGACCACAGAAGCGACAAAATACACGGTAAATACGCGCAACGCTACAAGTGTGCTGACCACAGCCAGCCTCCTACTACCGACCTTAACGTTTAATTGGTAGGTCCCCAATTGGTTAAGTATATACGTATCAAAAAGCAGAACCGAATTAACTAGAATCGTTTGCCTGGTCTTGTGATCCGGTGTTGGCGTTGACTAGTTCTCGGGTTCGATTCGCGGGTCGGGTAACACAAAAAATGATTTTTCAATCAATTTTTTAACTAAAACTAATGTTGCTAGGGCTTAGATAAGTTATAGTAGCAAGCCCAGTTGGGTGTAGGGTTGCCAAACATAACATTAGGAAAAATGAGTACTTAGTAGCTTCGGCTAATGTACTTACTACCTATTACCTACTTCTTCAGGATTTTACAATAGAATGGACAACAAGTATGGGATAATAACAATCACTGGATTTATTTAACTACTAGTATGAATGAACTGGTATGAAGCATTATATTATTAATCAAATTTTACAATTCTAACAAACTAGTACAGGATATTCTACCGGATATGGCAAATATAGTTCAAGTCTCGGTGGAGCTCTTAATAACGTGGCCAGTAATTATGTAAATGCAGCAGAGTTTAGCAGCCATTAGCACAATCGCAACATGAGATCGCTCGAATGGCCTCCAACTTAATAAACCTGATAAAAGTTTCAGTTACTTCGTTATCTCCGTAGCGCTATCTACTGCGAAATGTCTTCGGGCTGTTTGTGAGTCTAGTGTGGATTGTGCTTGCGTGGATGTTTTTAACCGTAATAGTTACTGGTTTTATATCTTTAGTCAATATAAACACTGTTACTGAATGACGTGTTTTGGTGTTATAAGTTAGTGAATAAACGTGGGACTGGACGTGGATGTTTCTGGTTCGACGCCACATTAGGGCCAGAATTTTAGGAAATTAATGCAAATCTGTAAAGAACTCTACCAATTA
>NJDC01014866.1:24833-40685 GCA_002245475.1 Calephelis virginiensis
TGTTCTCGAACTGGAGTTGTTTGTGAGTCTAGTACACTTGTATCTGGTTTAACTCAATAGTCCATATGTATTTAAACTACAACCATGTGACATATTTATTTTATTATAAGACTATGTTGCCAATATCGGATATATGTCGTCACTAACACTAACTCGCAGCGACTCGTCTGGATTAGTACCTCCGTCTTACCTATTCCTTCTACCAAAACGTCAGTGCTTGCTGTTACCGTGTTTCAGTTGAGATGATAAGGTAATCGATATACTTACTTTGCAGCCTTAGGTTGGCAACGCACACATTGGTGTCTTTAGGCGGCGTGAATTTCATATCATCAGGAAATCCGTCTGCTTGTTTGCTTTCCAATATCATAAAAAAAATCTTCTAATTCCTTTTTTAATTACGGTAACTGTTAAGACTAGTCACTTTCTCGTGAAGCTTTAAACAATGGAGCATAATACTAAAAAAATAAAACATAATACTAAAAAAACTAAAGACAAAAATCACAGCCTATCAGTACTGAACGGTTGATAAAACGCAAACGCTCCTTTTTTATGATATTGGAAGGCAAACAAGCAGACGGATTTCCTGATGGTAAGAAATTCACGCTGCCAAAAGACACCAAAAGTTGTAATGGTGCGCTGCCAACCTTAGGGCGGGATGATAGGCCTCGAGCAAGAGTAAATTTACCGGCTACCTTACCCTACGAACCGGAACACGTCGTGACGTTATGGCGGCAGGAATAGGTAAAGCAGTGGTACCAATCCGGGCGAGTCGCTGCTAAACTCCACCACCTAGTCAGATGTCACGGTGTTAGTGACAGTAAGCCTATGCTCGCCTTTTACAAGCTGCCTGGCAAGGAAGGCAGATGGTCTATTCTACAAAGGAGCCCGGACCAACACGATCCTACACTACTACATTCAAATCACAACCGGCCGCTTTTATACATACACACATCATTTACACCCTCATATGGGTGTTTACACATGCACATGCACATACAAACACACACTCACACACATGCAGTAACAAATAATTTTGTTATTATATTTATTTTAAAGATAAATCGCCTCTGTGGTCTAGCGGTCCGGGTGTTGGACTTGACTGCATGAGGTCCTGGGTTCGAATCCCGGGTCGGCCAACAAAAAGAAAATTGGATTTTTCCAATTTTCTAATAAAAAAAAAATGTTGGTCGGGATTGGAAATGTGCCCGGTTGGCGATAGGCTTGCCACCTATCACATTGTGGGACTTAGTGTCTTCGGCTAGTCGTGTGTGCCATGGTTGTGCCTCTGCCTACATCTTCGGGGATATGGGCGTGAAGATACTTTATTTATTTTAATATCAAAAAAAAGAAATTCAATGATGTAGGTACATACTTTTAATAATAAAAATTAACTAACCCTTAATTAGGCAGACCAAATTAATTTACAGTAACACATTGATATTTATATATTATGTTGTTATATTTATATACAGCTTACAAAAAATACTAAAAAAAATAATTATCATAGGGTTCTCTAGATAAAAGTAGTGTTGAGTATAATTAACAAAAACGTATTTTGCAGAAATAAGGTAACTTTCTTTTATTAAGTATTCTTAACATAGTTTGTTTGGGGTTCTACAAAATAAAATATAATATACGAACAAAATAATACTTACAGGAAAATATGTACATTTAATGCTTAAAGCATATCCGCCAAATCGACATTGCCCATAACACTTAACAATATTGAGATAGTCAACCTCGACCCTCTGCTCTCTTATTTTGCAATGTCTTCGAACTTTGGAAACTGAATATGCATCTGCATAACTGGAAGCAAATTTACACATTTACTACACATTTGTTGTCGTTCAATTTGACTATAGAGAGTTTACAAATTTTCTGACTGAAAGACTTTTGGGAAACTTGTCTTTTTTAAGATTTTCTTCAACATTTCTAAGTCGGTTTCAGGGGCATGAAGTCCGCAATTAGTGGGAGGTATGAAGGTAAGGAGGTATAAACAATACCCATAATGAATTTAGTTCCTAGAAATGTACGTAATTTAGCAACTGACAAATTAATAAATTGATTTATATTTTGCACAGAATACATACTTATTTGTGTAATGACATATTTCTTCTAATATATTTTCTGAAAACAAGGCGCTAACATAATTTACGGGAGTCTTAGCGTCTGGGACGGAATTTTTGAATTCTTTGAACGGAATTCTTTTTCAGCGCAGAACTGAAAACATCCAGTTGACCATTGAAACTACTGATAAGTTTTTTTCCTACTACGATTGTCAAAGAGGTGGTTCCTGGTCGGAATCGAATTTTGCTGACGACGTCTTACATGATAATTCTTTTACTCCGCAAATTGATATAGGGGATTGTTGCGGAGAGTCAATTATCTATAATAAAAGATGTGGTTATTGATAATATATTTGACAATAGAGAGAGTGTCGGTAGTGGACTATTAGAAGTTAGTGACATATCTTTTCCTTGGTGATAATTTTTACGATTGTGATTCTCTCCGTGGTTCGTGTAAACAACTGAAGCCGTTAAAGCAATCCAAAGCATACTCAATAAAGGGATAATTTATTGAATCAGGCGTTACTTTGCGGAAATCCATTATAACAGATGTAAAATAAGCCTTTATTTTGCTACATTACTACATTCAAAAGGAGGGTCTAGCCATGGTTCTCCCCTTGGTCCTTTGATGGCCGATTTTTTTATGGATAACTTTGAAAGACAACATATTGTAGGTAAAAATCATATATTATATTATTGCAGATACGTGGACGATATAATCATATGTTGGACTGGTACAGAAAGACAACTTGACGTTTTCGTTAACAATCTAAATAGGAAACACCCCACAATTAAATTTAAATTAAAGATTGAAGAAGAAAATTCGTTAAATTTTCTCGATCTGACCATAACTAGGGTAGGTAATAGGCACCAGTTTGAGATCTTCCGCGAGCCAACTTATACTGATACTACTATTCCTGCGTCATCGTGTCATCTTTGGCAACAGAAAATGTCTGCATTCAATAGCTACGTACATAGACTTTTATCTATCCCTTTAAGTCAGGAAAGCTACAAGAAGGAGTTAAGCATAATTTGTCAGATGGCAGAGGCAGACGGTTATAACGGCAACATTGTTAATAGTTTAATTAAAAATAAAACGAAGAAAGCAATGTTACGATTACTTTATGACGTGCAACCAGAAAAGTACTGTAAGGTACAAATCTAGACAAATTTCCGAAAAAATTAAACGCTCTCTAAAGTCCAATCATATACACGTTGCTTTTAAAACACGTAATCCGTTAAGAAAAATTTGTAATGGTAAGGACAAATTGGACAATAAAGATAAGTCAGGTATTTATAGACTTCAGTGTTCTGAATGTAACGGAACATACATAGGTCAAACAGGTCGGAGTTTTCAAACACGTTACAAAGAATATATAGCGGCGTTCAGAAATAAACATTTCGATAAATCCCAAATAATTGTAATGATGAACTCATTTGGTGGGTACTCAGAATTGTGTATCTATAGGACATAACTACCCACGTTAACGGGTTAGAAAGGAATTAAAAATTTCGCCACGGGACTTGAATCCTCAGTAGCTCAATTGTTTCGAGCATTCGTCGGCTTGAGACGAAAGGTTACAGGTTCAAATCCTGTCTGGGGCGAAATTTTTTCGTTCTTTAAAATTTATAGAAAATTTATCCCAAGCACAGGGCAAGTGCTAAAATAAAAATACGTTGCGAGAAACGAAAGTTATGGCCATTCTAAAATGTGAATTTCATCTGTAATGATGAACTCATTTGGTGGGTACTCAGAATTGTGTATCTATAGGACATAATTACCCGCGTTAACGGGTTAGAAAGGAATTAAAAATTTCGCCACGGGACTTTAATCCTCAGTAGCTCAATTGTTTAGAGCATTCGTCGGCTTGAGACGAAAGGTTACAGGTTCAAATCCTGTCTGGGGCGAAATTTTTTCGTTCTTTAAAATTTATAGAAGATCTTTTGGAAGCTGGTCACAATTTGGCTAGTGATCACTCCTTCGAAATAATTCATACTTGTATAATTATAAGTAAGCTACAAGAAGTGCTACATAAAAATTTATCAGTTGAAAGCGTCGCATATTATATCCAAGTTCTTCAGTTTACTAAGCATTTTTAACATACGAAACGGCTTCCATATTTCCCATCATGCGAAGTTGTTAAGTATACTCAACGCATCTTTCATATAGTCAATTACACACCAACAAACTTTGTTAACAATACCCAACATTCACATTTACTGACCTACAGTGTTTGTATTTCATGAGATCTATGCTTGAAAATGGTAACAAAATGAAAATGGTAACATAATGCATAATGAAAAACCAACCATGATGATGACGAGATTTACACAAAAACCTATAAATATTTGCACAGCCCGCAGCGCCTTCCGTCGTGTCGCCATTTTTACTTAATAATGCCAAATTGTGCGTTGCCAACTAGCTTAATTTTTTTTACCACATTGGACTGTATTTCGAATTAGTAAACCTTTATAAAACCTTTTAAAATAATTTGCCTAACATAGCTTAAACAAATTGGTAATTTTACGAACTTCAGAGTTTTGATTTATCAAAAAAGTTTATATTTGGCAACTACTGACGTATTTAAGCGCATTATCTACGTAGGTTTATGTTCATGTATATCGTGTATATGTTTATGTATATATTTACATATTTGATTATATATATTTATTATTATTTGGTTAAGTATTTCATAGTCAACAAATCGTGTATCTACACTTGACTACGTTTATGTTTGTTTCTGTTTTTCATTTTTACGGGTCAGCTGGTAGAAATCTCTGTTGCTGGAGATAAGCTCGCCCATTGTACTGTATTATTTTTATGTTTATGTTTGTGATAACGTTTTGTGCACAATAAAGATATTATTATTATTATTATTATTAAAACTGCAAAACAAGACGTCGAATTCATCAATATGTCATCTGGGTACACAAAAATAAAGTAGTTCCCATGAATTCTCTGGGATTCCATCATCAGATCCATATTTGGTGACCGGGACTACGATGAGAGTACGCTCGTTCAAATGAAAAAAATCAAATCCGTTCAGAAATGACAGGAGTAATCGATCATGATACATAAAAAAATATATGTCGCAAGGTCGTATGCGTGGCTTATATACTTTGGTTATTAGTATAGTTAACGTAGCAACTAGCGCAATATAGATTGGCATTCAAAGGCTTCAAGTAAACACCACGTGCAGTAGCAGGTGCGCTTGCAGGTGTTGTCTTATCAGCTTGTTTGTCGGCTGCTACGGCTATATAAGTCAAAGCGAGCATGCTTCGCGAGGCATTCTTTGTGAACGCCTTGCAGTGTTCGGACCGCTGTCTAGTACGGAGGTCGCCACTTGTAATAGGTCTTTCCCTATCATAGGATGGCAAAGAGATAATTCTAGATCGTAATAGTTAATTCAATTATGATCTAGGGTCCGGGTTGTGGGTCATTCGGGAGGTGCATTATTTGGTTGGCACTCACGCGGGAAGAGCGGGGTGGTGCTCTACCTTCCCCTTCGGGGGTTTATTTTTGTTGTCATAGTGGAATGCTTATTCATATATATATATATGTTCACGATGGTTCGTTTGGCAACGGAAAGGCATACGCTACTTGTTAGTGTGAGAGTACTGAATGATAGCGTATGGACATCAGGATCGAGTGGATCACGTGTTACGGCTTTGTTCTGATATTTCTAAGTTCTTTAGTAGCCAAACGCCCACAAGTTTTACACTCCCAGGCTACCCGCCCGGCTGCTCATGTATCGGCCAGTAGATAGGATGTGTTTTCGCTCCGACATATAGATCATATAGTCAAACATATAACCTCCTCATAAGTTGGTTAAAAAACCAAATTCGTGCTTTAGTAACATAAAAAGTATTTTTCGCCAAAAAGGCATATCCAAAAATAACAGGGGCCTTATAAAGGTAACCGATCCGTGCGAGATGACTGACATATAAATATATTAACAAAATGCAATCTGTTTGATTTAAGGGGTGCTTTCTTCGTAACGAGTCCAATTTGTTACCGGCGCGATATTAAACGCAAAAACATTTAATAAAAACGGATTTTGGGCGGTTCATTACTGTTGAACCTCGAAATCGGCGGATTTCGTTTGGTTTTCCTTCATTACACCAGAAACACAGTTATTTTCATATGTGTCGGAGTGGACAGATTTTCTTTTTTATAAGGCGAGCAAGTTGGTGACTACTACTGATGGTTAGAAATGATCGTCGCCTATAGACACCAAGTTACTGGTGCCTCGCTACTTTATGGCCGAGATTTTAGGCCAAGAGTGCTACTTTTACGCACGTTTACCAGCCTATCCTTCAAAACGGGACTTGGTTCGGGCTCCTTTGCAGAATCTGCTTGCCTTTGCCAGGCAGCTCGTAAAAGGCGAACATAGGCTTACCGTCACTGACATCTGACTAGAAAGCAGAGTTTCGCAGCGACTCAGCTGGATCGGTACCACCGCCTTACCTATTCCACCCGCCATAACGTCATGACGTGTTTCGGTTTGGAGGGTAAGGTAGTTCGAGGCCTAACATCTCTGATTCAGGTTGGCAACGCACCATTACCACCTTTGGTGTCTCTAGGCGGCGTGAATTTCTTACCATCAGGAAATGCGTCTGCTTCTTTGCCTTCCAATATCATAAAAAAACACACGGCTCTCAAGATGGTAAGAGACAACTGTGGCCTATAGGCAGCATAGGAGCATTGCTGCCCTGTGGCCGGTTAGGCCTATTATGCAAGTCTATCGGAACACAAACTATTATTTTGACGGTAGAAATAGGCTAGGCGGTAGATCTCTACCTGATAAGTTTCACAGCTCCGTGCATGGACGGTCTTGATGGTAATAACCCATTTAATCTCTCTCACTCGTCTTCTACAAATTGTCTGGAAAAGTTTGTTTGTTTGTCTTTTCTATTCAGAGAATCACAATACGGAAAAACTAAATATTTCGTATATAGATAGATAGAGCCTTTACCTTGAGAAGATATAGATTACTTTTGGTAAGTTACGTGTCTAAATCTATGTTAATTTTAGTTAAAAATTGTGTTCACCTTAGTTACTAATATAGTCCAGTAAAAAGTTAAATGAAACCATGATCTGACCAGTTTTGGCGCAATGAGTAAAAATGTGTTCATTAATACTTAAATAATGATATTATGAAAGAAATTTTGATTTAAATTAAGGGGAAAGGGATGAAAAAAGTAAAAAAAGGGTTGAAAAATGCCTTCTTTCAAAATAACTTAATAACGGTAAGAAATAGAAAAAAAGTTAGAAGTAAAAGTTGTAGAGAAAACAATTCTACACAAAAAAAATCACATTTTTACTCAATGCGCCAAAACTGGTCAGATCATGGTTTCATTTCACTTTTTACTGTACTAATAGGGGCGTTGTTCAAAGTTTTCATGCATATAATTTACAGAGGCGGTAGAGAGTATAGTAATCTTGACAAGCCGTAAACTCGTTGTATATCAGCTCACTATTTTGCTGGAATAAAACGGAAGCTTAAAACTAAGAGAGTTTTTCAGAAACATCATAAATGTATAAAAATCTTCCACAGATTACGTACGGTTATTTACGTGTCGAAATCTGTGGCACTTTTGGTCTAAAAATGTGTTGAAACCTTATTGTAAGGGCTCAGCTCACCATTTTGTTGGAATAAAACGGAAGCTTAAAACTAAAAGAGTTTTGCAGAAACGTCAAATAAATTTATAAATCTTTCGTTGTTTTTTGTCAAAAAGAGTACAAAGGTCAAATGCGGATCAGAGATCCTGTAAGATGTTATCCCTATTTTGTTGATATAATCCTCTTTAAATGAAGTACATGATTTCGTATATAAAGAACTAAGGACTTGAAATCGTTCATTGACAATAACGGCAGCGGCCAAAATCTTACCAATAATCATTACACAAGAATTCGTATCTCTATCTGTTTGTTTGCCTTTCTATCCACTTATCTCACAAAGTTGTAGGCACTACGCACTTGTCCTATTTTCTCAAATGCGAGTAAGTAATGATTTGTTTTCCGCAATATCCAGGTCAAGGCGGTAATAAACCCGCTGATTCGGAGCGGGCTGCCAGAGACCGCGCTACTTTGTCAACAAATTCGTATTATTGACGTGGCTTTTTTTGTGTAAAGAAGGTTCTTCCAGCCTTGACAAACAAGTTAGATTGATCGTTGGTTTTAATATATGACCACTTACATTTTTGTAGAGTAGACAAATTTGATCATACTTTGTATTGGATAGATACCCCGATCGGCGTAATTTGTATTTCGAATAAATGTTGAAACCCCAAGAGAAAGGAAATAGGACATGATTTATCGTTCACTCCTCGATTTTATGAGAAACAGGGGATAACTTATTTAAAAGCTTACCTATGTCCGTATTTAAAGTTTACCTATTGATTTATATGTATTATAACTAAATAAGGAATTTAAGGTAGGCTAGGTTATTTAATTATAAATGGCCACTGTGTCTGGCAACGGATTTGATTTCCTGAGGTCCCGGTTTCGATCCCAGGGTCGAGAAACAGAAAATGTGTATTTTTAATTTTCAATTAAAAGTAACGTTGACCGGGATTGGATATATGTCCGGTTGGCAATAGGCTTATGGGACTTAGTGTATTCGATTAGTCGAAGCGTGCCTCTGATTTTTTTCTTCGGGGTTATGGACGTGAAGATACTTAACTTAATTATTAGATACAATATGAAAGGTAGATAGCTGTTTTAAAATGAATCAACAGTTAAGTTTAAAATAAAAATAAAAATAAATAGTCAATAAAAATACAAATTTTTTTTTCAAAAAATGTAATGCTGAAAAAACTAAAAGCAAAAAAATATCTTTTTTCAGTCGCTTCGTTGATCGAAGGGCTAGCGTGCATGTCTAACTCCACCGACCAACCGAGAGGCTCAAGTTCGATTTCCGACGGGGGCAGGCACTTGTGTGATGAACATTTAGATGTCTGTATTTCCGGGTCTGGTTTATTAAATTTATTCCAGTATCTATGTTAGAATTTCTATGTTACACAAGCATATATCATTTTCTCATTTTGGGATTTGATAAATTTGTGTAATTTTTTCAATATTTTCATTATAAACATAGTTCATATAAGTTCGTAAGATAACAAAATGAGTATTCATTCAATTAATCAAATTATCAATATAAAAAGCTATGCTCATTAAAAAAAAGTTTGGTCTGATGTCAGTAGCTTCGTTTTTATCTTTGTACAATCGATAAATTGTTTGTATTTTAGTCACTGGCAAGTTTGTATAAAATTAAAACTTAAAACTGTTTATACATTAATGTTAGAAGACGAGAAAATAGAGGGAGACGATCTTCTCGTTCTCACGATCCATATTAAAGGACCAAAACGACATAACATAAAAAAAACAAAGTCAAATCAAAACAAAAAAGTTTCACTTCAAAAAAAAGTTGTTGGCAGTTCTAAAAGTGAACTAGAATGGAGGTATACTGGCCGACGAAACAAAAATTCGGCGATAACAAACCGTGTTTTTTTGTTGGCCGTGTTGGTCCGGGCTCCTTTGCAGAATAGACCATCTGCCTTCCTGCCAGGCAGCTCGTAAAAGGCGAGCATAGGCCTATTAACTAACACTATGACATCTAATTAGGTGGTAGAGTTTCGCAGCGACTTACCCGGATTGGTACCACCGCCTTACCTATTCCTGCCGCCATAACGTCATGACGTACTCCGGTTTGGAGGGTAAGGTACCCGGTAAACTTACTTTTACTCGAGGCCTAACATCCCGGCCTCAGGTTGGCAACGCACCATTACAACCTCTAGGCGGCGAGAATTTCTTACCATCAGAATATCCGTCTGCGTGTTTGCCTTCTAATATCATAAAAAAGGGG
This sequence comes from Calephelis virginiensis, assembly GCA_002245475.1. Taxonomy (NCBI): domain Eukaryota; kingdom Metazoa; phylum Arthropoda; class Insecta; order Lepidoptera; family Riodinidae; genus Calephelis; species Calephelis virginiensis. The sequence continues at coordinate 34,768 of NJDC01014866.1, forward strand.
GAAATGGAAAAATGTGACGGTAAATTTCTTTCATACGTCGATAAAGAAGTTTCACTTCAATACTCGTAAGTCTAAAATTTTCTTGAACCCTGGCAAATCTTATCTATCATTTAGCTAAGAACCATCGTGATCATGTCAGCGTTATAAAAATAAGAAATCACACTGAAATGGGTCCGTTCGTTTAGGATACCACAAACAGACAGATACACAGACACTTCATACTACCACACAACCTATGTACACGTCATACTTATGACAACTTATGATAACCTAATCTTTCACGTCAGGGGTTAATAAAATGTAAATCGACAATTTCATTCACGGTAGTCATTAAATAAGCTGAATGGGATTTTAGTTTCGGTTTTTATTTTATTTATAAGTCAAACGACTCGCTTTTATCCACAATTGCAAATAGAAATGGTAAATTCCAAAGGAAACAGTTATTTAACAGAGCGCATTGCTTGGCGGATACATTTGAAGTCGACCACTAACAACTCTTAACCTCGTTTTCATTCAAAATAACTCGCAGCGCCCTCTCGCCGGTAATTCGTGAACTACGAACCGCTTTTCGAACAGTTTTTTTTACAAAACCTCAGAACTGAGGTAAAGGTGGAAATTCTACTCGTAACAAAAGTGAACCTGCTTTTTATTTGACTCTTACATTTATATTCCGCATATTTTATTATAATAAAACTCTCTGTGGTCTAGCGGTCCAGTTATTGGACTTGTCTGCATGAGGTCCCAGGCTCAAATACCTGGTCGGGCAACAAAAACAAAATTTAGTTTTTCCAATTTTCTAATAAAAAAAACGTTGCTCGGGATTCTTTTTGTTGCCCGACCTCATGAAACCGGGACCTCATCAAGTACAACACCTGTACCGCTATACCACAGAGACGATCAAATTTTATATCAAATCAGGGTGATTTAACACATTGCTTATTTGGAGCGTCAGTGACCCCTTTCATCAAATTGGTTCATAATTAAAACAAAACTATGGCGATAGTCATTTTCGTTATGAGTAAAAATGCAATATTAATCGTTAAATACGCAGCAAATGGCGTGAATACCGGGTAACTCCGGACAACAACTTTATTATGGAGCAGGGTTTCCCAAACTATGGGTCGCGACTCACCGGTGGGTCGCAAGAGAATATTGAGTGGGTCCTGCCTGTAGAACACCACAACACTCGACCGAGTAATAAAACTGAGTCCGACTTCTAAATGCCCTCGAGAAGTTCGTATTACACGAAACGTCAGAAAGTTAGGAGAAAATATTAGCCAGAATATCTGAAACCAGAAATTAGTAAGAATCATGATACGAAACAATAAAAAAAATTGAGCTATACAAAATCTTGAATTATAAAATGTTATAAAAAGTGTTTAAACTTAGTCCTTTACTTAAATTAGTATTAGTGAAATGTCCTAGAGGTGGGTCCCGAGATTTGGGAACTTTTTTTAGATGTGTACGACCCAAAAAACTTTGGGAATCACTGTTGTAGAGTACCTTCACGTCCAAGAGGTAGGCTAAAGTACAACTAGGGCACCCACGACTAGTCGAAGACACTACGTCCCACAATGTGATATCGGCAAGTCTATCGGCAACCGGGCACATATCCAATCCCGAGCAACGTTTTCTCTTTCTCTCTCTCTCTGTCTATGTGTGTGTGTGTGTGTGTGTGTGTGTGTGTGTGTGTGTTTTGTTAGAAAGCTGACGTCACGTAAGTTTTGAACCCCTTGTCTCTGCAAATGTTCAATTCGAGTGTTATTTTGTATATAATTCTATTGACGACGATGGAAAATATAAATTCTAATTCAGGTCGATCGAGGTCAGGAAACCACTTCACTCCCATTAAGAATCCAATAAAACTGACTGTGATACTTTATATAAAGTCGTAATTAGACGACACCATATGATCCCGCTTACACTGCGGTTTTATGAAGGCAGTAAACTTGCCAGAGTGGCAGTAAAAGTTACTACTTTGTCGGTCTATGGACACATGACGAGATGAAACAGTCAGTGAGCGATACCCGTAGCTCGGATTTAAAGTTCCACACGTTAGAGTCGGGATTCGTCGGGAACGTCCAGGCAATTCATATTAATTTAACGAATAAAAATATAAATACCTGGACAAGTTACATAAATTGAATCTAACTCGAAGAATTCAACGTTGGTGATACTGTTTTTGTGGAGAATGGTAACAAATTAAATAGGAAGAAGCTTGATGAATTGAAAATTGGTCCATACGAGATTACAAAAAAAATATCAAATTCAATCTACGAGATCAACACTGATCATAAGAAGTCAGAGTCTAATTTTTTTCACATCTCGAAGTTAACGCCGGCTCCTACCTATGCTTAATAAGTGGTATGCGTTAGCAAACCCATTATTTTATCTTCTCTTGGAGGGGAGATGTAAAGAAAATTATAATTCTCTTTCGAATTCTCATCATTCAAATTGAGAAAAAGAATAAATTATGGTCTGTCAAAAAACATGGCGTTTCGTGTCATAAAAGAAAACTTAAAGTAAAACTTGTAAAAATTATTTAAAAGGATTATTAATAAGGAAACAGACACCGTAGCTAATAACATTAAATGTCGTTTCTTTTTTTACAGAGAAACTCAATTGTGTTTTATTGACGGTTTCGAATAAGTCGCAACATATCATAAAAAAAACCTTATATTAATTTAACGAATAAAAATATAAATCCCTGGACAAGTTACATAAATTGAATCTAACCCCAAAGTAAATAAATTATATGCTTGTGTCATGAGTGTTAGTCAATGATTCTATTACATAGAAATACTGAAATAGATACCAGAGTAAATTTAATAAACACCCAGACCCGGAAATGCAGACATTTAAATGTTGGTCACACAAATGCCTGCCCCCGTCGGGAATCTCCGTCGGGAGCCTCGCGGTTGGTCGGTGTAGTTAGGCATGTACGTGAGCTCCTAAACAAACGAGGCGGTCGAATAAAAAAAATCACATCAGACCGGATTTGACCCGACATCCTTTCATATCTCACTAACAAACGTTTAAAGCATTTGAACTACCGATTTAACTCCTATGGTGAAACTTTTTATATAACATTTACGTTGACTGTTTATTCATCAGCAAGGAACGAAAGGGTGCCAGGTCATCTGATATCCATCATCCTGACTGACATCGCCAAATCCTGCCTGATGTTTTTTAATTTATGACAATGATATGAAGTTCAAATCCAGACGCAATTTTGGCTTATTTTCGTTAGTTAAAAAATTGTGAATATCCATCCCCCTCTGCAAGTGTCCCTTAAAAACGGATTTAAGATATTTCATAGAAGTAATTATATAATTATTGTAAAAGTTTTATGCTTGTTGTACTCAGGGCGGATTTGGTACATGTGCTTCGCAATTTCTCCAGGTATATCTTCACGCTCTTACCCGGTACGATCAAATCCTGTCTGCTGTGTTTTTTTTTTAATTTATGACAATGATATGAAGTTCTAATCCAGACGTAATTTTTGCTTGTTTTTTTAGTTACGAATTTGTGAATATTCGACCCAACCACGGGACAAGTGTAGAAATATTTCGTTTGCTATAACAGAGTCCTAAAACTACCAAATGTATCAAAATTTGAGAAAGTTGTAAAATGGTTCAATCGCCTAGAATTTACCAAATCGAAATTGGCTCTAATGCTAGGTCCACACGTTTGCTGCTTGCCACAAACATGAATCTGTACAATCGTTTGGATAAGTTAGGTGATCCAGACTGCGTCATCCACACGTTTGCGAATTTATTAGTGCGTTTTATAGAAGCAAACGTGACGGACGTCCAGATTGTTAGAATAAGGCGTTATTTTGTGAAAATCTATACTCAAATCCAAAAAAAATCTATAATTTGTAATTTCCCGCCATTGAATGTATATGTACTACTACGTGACAAAACAGGCAAAATAGTGCACTATAAATGAATTGGACTTACCGGAAGCCAAAACCCCCAACCAAATATATCCAGCTCCACGCAACACTAAACTGTTTTATTAGCACCAACAATACACACACTACTAAAAACTTCGTCGTCCAGATGTCGTCAGCTAATAACATTTAATTATTTTTATAATTAAAAAAAACAAAAAGAAAAGAGAGAAAATAAAAGTAAATAACAAATTTGGCACAGAAAATGGTGACTAATTAAATTTTAAATTTCTCCCAAAATTCTTTAACTGTTTTTTTTTGGGATTCCAAATCTTGTTTTTGGGATTCCAAATACTGTGTGTTGGGAGGGAGTATATAATTTCACTATTAGACCAGATACACATTTTTATTAATTGAAAACACGTAAGGCACAATTCTATAAAAACGTGTGGACCCGTGCCAAGTGCTCTTTTTCTTTGATTTGTGTGAAAAAACTGACACTCGATCGGGTAGGCTACAAATCTTGGCAAACCTATACGAAGCCAGCCAAACACCATATCCACCCGTTTGCGTTTGTAACGTTTTTTTGGAAGTTTGGCAAGCGTGTGGATCCAGCATAAAACTAAATATTTCAATCAAAGACATTTGAAGGCAGTAAGTAATAAATAGTTGTCACAAGCCCAAAAGATTTGGTTGTCAAATCGATTATTTTTTAGCAATTCAGGAAAAGCATGCAGTATGTATAGCATTGTAGAATGTATATTATAATAATTTGGATAATTTTCATCATTGCAATAATATTTTGTAATCTTTTTATGATCAGTGCTAAAAGCATGCTTGGCATGTTCATGAAAGCATATTCAAAGCATAATTAGTTCATGGCATCAATCATTGTCAAAATAGAAATATAATCAATCGACTTCTGATATCAATGAAATCTAGTTGCTTCTTTTTTAAATTTGAATTAGTAACGTATTTTTGTACCCACCAAATGAGTTCATCATTACAGATGAAATTCACATTTTAGAATGGCCATAACTTTCGTTTCTCGAAACGTATTTTTATTTTAGCACTTGCCTGTGCTTGGGATAAATTTCTATAAATTTTAAAGAAAGAAAAAACAGGGCAAGTGCTAAAATAAAAATACGTTGCGAGAAACGAAAGTTATGGCCATTCTTAAATGTGAATTTCATCTGTAATGATGAACTCATTTGGTGGGTACTCATTCAGAATTGTGTATCTATAGGACATAACTACCCGCGTTAACGGGTTAGAAAGGAATTAAAAATTTCGCCACGGGACTTGAATCCTCAGCAGCTCAATTGGTTAGAGCATTTGTCGGCTTGAGACGAAAGGTTACAGGTTCAAATCCTGTCTGGGGTGAAATTTTTTCTTTCTTTAAAATTTATTGAATTAGCTTACTAATTCAATAAATTTTAAAGAAAGAAAAAATTTTCAAGTTCCCTCTTGTAACACTTGTTACTATAGCCGTTCTTTTACCTCGCAAGCAGTGAGGCTTTGGAATTCTCTTTCCGTAAATATCAGGAGAGCTCCAAATATTAATATTTTTAAAAGTATGTTAAAGTGTCACTTTCTACGTTCGCTGTGATTAATTATTTTATTGCTTGTTCTAAATTCTAATACCTATAGTTAAAACAGGCTTCTGCTTTTAAGATGATTTATTTTGTATATTAGTAGATGCATTTTTATATTTTTAAGAGCACCAATACACAATATTCTGCTAAACCCTGTTCCTTACTTAAGCGTTGCCTGGAAGAGATTGCTGACTTGGCGATAAGGCTGCCTTTGTGTATCTTATAATTTAAGCTCTATTTGATGTATTTGTAATTTCTCTGTATTTGGTGCACAATAAAGAGTTTTTGTTGTTATTGTAAGTGTCCCTTAAAAACGGATATTGAAACATTTCATAAAAATATTTAAATAATTACTATATAAGTTTTATGCTTGACTCAGGGCGGATTTGGTCTATCATCCTGGTATCTATCATGGTAAATCATACGCC
>NJDC01014867.1:0-16268 GCA_002245475.1 Calephelis virginiensis
ATGATAGGTGGCAAGCCTATCCCCAACCTGGCATATATCCAATCCCGAGCACAATCGAAAAAATCACAATTTCTCTTTGTTGCTAGACCCGTGGATTGAAACTGACTTCATGAAGTCCAACGGTGGAAGTAAATCTTATAATATAAAAATACGACTAATTGGAAAAGAAAAGACCAAGTTTCTTTTCTTTTCTTAATTAGGTTAACCGTGGAAGAGACGAAAATTACTTTTTCAAATAAATCGCTCCTGAGTTACAGATCTCCAGTGATCAAGCAAGTGAATTGGTAGAAGGGTATCTAACTTGTTTTCTTTCTTTTGTTTTTCGTATACATATATAGATAACTTTTTGAATAAGAATTGTGCTTCATTTGCGTGGAGTAGGTATAATTTGAGCGCTATTACGAAAGAAATATTTGTTTCGATTGTCTTCGTTCCTAATTATGCAGTGGGAAAAAGTTTAGACACTGAAAATAAACGGAGTTTAAATAACGATTTTTTTGGTGTAGCAATGATATTAGTTGGGACTTTTTTGTATCATTGCAATATAAACAAGCACACGATTTTCCTGATGGTAAATGTATACATTGCCTGAATGTGCTATAGATAGTAATGGTAAGTGTTGCATATAGATATCTGAGATGTTTTTCGTCGTCGTCTGTTTTTTTTTCTTTGAATTTCTAGTTATGTATATAATTATGTATACTTATATATGTGTACATTATCTACGCAGGTTTATCTTCATTGTCAACAAATCGTGTATCTACACTTGTCTACGTTTATGTTTGTTTCTGTTTTTTCCTTTTTACGGGTCAGCTGGTAGAAATCTCTGTTGCTGGAGATAAGCTCGCCCATTGACTGTATTATCTTTATGTTCATGTTTGTGATAACGTTTTGTGTACAATAAAGATATTATTATTATTATTATGTTTTTTATCAGTAATTAAGTATGTTTTTTTAATAAAACGAGGAGATTCTCAATTCGGCCCGTATATTTTTTTTATATTTTTTATTTTGTACACCGATTTCTCCGAGGTTTGAGAACCGATTTACGTAATGCTTTTTTGTTTGATGCGGAATAGTTTTGAATAGGGCCCATAAAAATTTTGTTAAGGTAGGCTCTATTAGGTAAAAATTTTGTTAACGTTTTTTATTTTATAAGCATTTTTTATCTACCTTCAACTATCGCGATGTTCATTTTTATTAAATTAAATCATATCAGCAATAAATTAAAAAGCATTAAATAAAAATAACTACGTTAATAAAAACCGACTTCAGAACTGAAAAGTAAAGATTTAATAGTAATTATATATTACCTATTATTTATATGTGCTATTTACTAATAGGTTTGAAGTCGGTGCCAAGCCTTAATCTAATAATTATATAAAGTATTAAATTGGCTTAGCACCAACTTCAAACCTATTAGTAAGTAGCACGTATAAGTAATAGGTAGTATATAATTAATGTTAAATCTTTACTTTTTAGTTTTGAAGTCGGTTTTAATTAACGTAGTTATTTTTATAATGTATAGAGATCGTTGGCTACTCATATAAAAAAAAACATTTTTGAGGTTAGATCAATTCGTGTAATTTGCTTAGAGGTTTTAATAGATTGTTATTTTTTACAAATGTCTGTAACTCAGGCCATAAGCCTCGTATTGTAACACGGCTGGCTAACACGGGTGTTCACTAAGTGTTAGCTTAAGGCTTATGGATGGTTAGAGAGTATTTTTTTTTGAATGACTAATTTGTTGCTAATCTTACGATTTTTTACAACTTCACCGAACTTTGTGGGCCGAGCAGAGTGCTCAGCCCGAATTAGAGAGTAGGGAAGTTGAGGATGCTATATTGTCTATTTCAGAATCATTGGTTTCGTTGCCAAAAGCGAGTTGCAGGTATTTACGGACAGTACGACATGTATTTAATATAGCGGCTTTTTATAGAGTTATAGGTAAATTTAGGCGAATCTAAGCATTAAGGGCATTATGTACGGCTTACGGGATGGCACCTGTAATTATTATTATTCGTATAGAGTTAAAGTTTAGCACATAACGGGAAACATCACAGTATATAAAGACACTTTTAGCTTTTACTTGTATAATGATGAAGGTTTTGATTCGTCATGATCTGTTTGGTTATATTATTTTGTATTAGGTTATAATTTAGATTATAATACCTGTCAAATGACTTGGACCCCTGTAGTGCTATTTTAAAATTATTATGAAGCGTTTTCGATCATAATTCTATTTTTCTTAACATTTTATAATCCACAGTGTTATTTATCAGCGAAGTGATTATATATATTTCATCAATATGATTAAAATTACTCTGTTACTTAATTAGGTATTTGTAACTGAATTACTATTTTATGATCGCCTCTGTGGTCTAGCGCTCTAGCTGTTGGACTTGATTTCATGAGGTCCCGGTTTCGATTCCTGGGTCGGGCAACAATAAGGAAATGTTTTTTTTTCCAATTTATTATTAAAAAAAATGTTGCTTGGGATTCGATATGTGCCCGGTTGGCGATAGGCTTGCCAACTATCACACTACTATCACACTGTGTTATTTAGTGTCTTCGGCTAGTCGTTGGTGCCCTGGTTGTGGCTCTGCCTAACTCTTGCAGGATATGGGCGTGAAGACAGAAAAAGGGTGTGTGACTGCGTAATAACTTTTGAATGGTTAAACCGATTTCGATGCGGATTTCTTGTTTGAAACCTGACGTGATCGAGATGATTCTTAGCTGTGAAGTATTTGTCATGTTTTTTTTTAAATTTTAGTAACTATTATTTTATAATAGTTTCCAAGAGGGATATGTAGAAATTACAGAATCAATAGAAAGGCAGAAAGGACTATTAAAAACTTGGTATTGTATTCTCAGATACTTCATAAGACAGTTTTTCCTAGACATTGTACAATGTGGTCGATGTTAAGTTTTAATCAACTTTTTATGTAGATATAAAAAGCAACAGGAAATATTCAATGAATGGCAGGAGTTGAGTCTAGATGGATGGAAAGATCTCGTCAGAATGTCATTAACATAAACCAAGAGTATCGCAGGCGCATGGGCATACAGACTTCGATCTATGATTACCAGTAGATTAAGCATGAGTATAATAAGTATCGCCTCTGTGGTCTAGCGGTCCGGGTGTTGGACTTGACTGCAACAGGTGCCGGGTTCGAATCCCGGGTCGGAAATTGGATTTTTCCAATTTTCTAATAAAAAAAAAATGTTGGTCGGGATTGGAATTGTGCCCGGTTGGCGATAGGCTTGCCACCTATCACATTGTGGGACTTAGTATCTTCGGCTAGTCGTGGGTGCCTTGGTTGTACCTCTGCCTACCTCTTCGGGGATATGGGCGTGAAGATACTTTTTTTTTATAATAAGTATTAATAAATGAAGCAAAAACTTTGTCCCTCTTCGTCAGTGTTTTTTTTTGTTTACGACAGTTGCGCTGAGGAATATAAAATTTGACACATTTAAAGTATAGAACAGGAGTGCGGAAAGATAATAATTTCTTATTCAGTATATTCGCATTGAAAATGTATTAACAAAAAGAATATTCAAGCATTATCTACGATATAAGTTGAAGTCAAACTCAGGAGAGATTATAATAATCTCTTCTCAGTTTCTCTACAATCTTAACATAAATAAATTACGTGTCACGTTGTTTCTCCGCGATGGACACCTAAACTACTTAACCGATTTCAATCAAATTTGCACACCGTGTGCAGTTTGATCCAACTTGAAAGATAGAATAGATTTATGATAAAAAAATACCATTCGATCGAAGCCTCAACAGACAGCTAGTTAATTGATAATTATTAAATTAGTTAGAGTATTTTTTTAGTTATTTTTAATAATTTTAGACTTATTTTATTTAGTTACATATCGTTATAAGTTAAACTTGAAAATTAAAAGACCTTGGTACATTTATGTGATTTGCTTTTTGTATGTTTATGATTTTTCATGTAACTATGTGTTGAAAAATTAATATAAAAATAAAGCTAAACATAAATATTACTAAATATACACATTTTAACAATTCAAACATAATGTTTATCCAATTACTGTACTATTAATTTATGTTTATTAGCAAACACAAATATACATCAGTAAATAAATACAGTTATTCTAAAGTGACATAACACTCCCATAAGTACTTTATCTAATATCTAGTCATTGTTGATTGAAGAACGTATGTATGGAAATAAATTCTTCACGACGACATTAACTTATGGCGTACGCCTTTGTAATCTTAATTTCGCACTGTCTCCTAGTCATAGTACTCAGCCAACATTTAAATGAGATACTTAAAATATTCTGTTAGAAGTTAATTATTATAAAATGGAACGTGACAAGATGAAATATGCTAGAGTTAGTTTGTGGTAAGCCTAAGGTGAGGTCTCTTGTATGTTTTTATTTTAAGCCAACTCTAAAAAAAGAGGAGTGATTGCTCGGGCAACAGCCGACCAATTTTGATAATTATTTTATAAAAAGATAGGTCATGATTCAGAATTGGTCCCATGTTAGTTTTATCTTTATCCGTCTAGAAGTTTATGTGTTATTGCATTATTAAGTGCAATTCAAAAATTACTAGTAGGATGTTGATAAAATGTATGCGGGACCATTTCGGAAACATGTGTTATCTTTTTAAAAACAGAATGACTGAATCGCGACATGATAACGAATGAAAAAGATATTGAGTATTAATTATTGATGTAAGCATAGGTGAAGCTATTAAAACGTTTGTACAACAAAATTATTATCTCATCTCATCTTCTCTTATCTCTTATCTCATCATCATGATTAACTTTACTGTAGACTTATTTTTTTGTGAAATAGGTGTTGTAAAATTTGAAGAATTCATTTGGCTTCTTCCACTATTCAATCTGGACCTGGTGACCATCGAACTAATAATTTTCTAATTCGGTCTAGTTATCTTTGAGTGATTTAGCAACATATTTAAAATAAAATTGAACGACTGGATGTCACAGCTCTCTTGATTAACACAAACAAATTTACTAACACACATTCTCTTTTTTTTTAATTTATTTACAGATTTAACGATCTAATGATAAGAAATTTACATTATCTGCATCAAAATTATGACAGTACGTTGCTAACCTGATTCTGTTAAGCCTCTTGAGCAAGTCTGGTGGCTATCTTACCTTAAAAGCAGAATATGAAAAAGAAAAGCACCTATATTATACTGACTGAAATAAGCTGTTGAAAAAGACAATGCCAATGCCGGCAAGTCGTTGTAGAACTAATAACCTAGTTTCTTTATATCTGGTATCTAGATCTCAAATACTAAAATCTCTCTCTATTCAGTCTATCTGTTGGGAATTATTTCGATTTTTATTATAGGTGTTAGCAAATAGTATCTTTGCAACACGTAGTGCATTCGAACTTGTTCACGAATTGTAGGCTTTACTGTCAAAGACTTATTTGTTAAATGTAGTAGACATATCATCTTTATAGACATTTGTTTACATACAAACAAATCATAAAACAATCATTTTACTATCAAAGCTTATTTTTTTAGATAGTGTTGAAGAAACATCTGCAACTAAAGATAAGTTCGCTTTTTGTGCGTTATTGTTTCAGATTGTGTTTTCTAAATAGTTTTTTCTACGAGAAAATATTCCATAAATAATGTGTTCTGTCATAGCCTTGCGGTATGAAATATTCCATTGATTTACACTCATTCCAACAATACATAAAAATAAAGAAGAAAAATAGAGAAGTGCAAATGTGAGTGCTGTGACATGATATGTACTAGATGAGAATCTAGTTTAAATAGATCCGAGTGACAAGCCTAAGTAAGGCAGTTTTTAATTAGATAAACCAGAAGATTTCCAGGTTTTTTTGTAGTAAATATTTGACGCAAACATTTATTTGGTACCCCAGATCACTTATTAGTTTTGAGCTGCTTAATGAAATAATTGTATTAATTTGTCACAGTAAATGTTTCCTTTCGACATTATGTTAATAAATGTTGGCTAAATAATATAATTAACATTTTATTATATAAGACAACGACCATCAGGCGTTTTTTTATGGAAGCAAGCGTTGATTCGGTGTAAACGTCATAGATGTCACAAGTGACATAGATATATTTTTGCCGGGATTTTAGATCACGTATCCAAATCTACCGGTTATCCTACCTTCTAGCATAAAACTACGCTAGTTTTTTAAACACATCACAGAATAATTTTCAAAATAGTTAATGCACGTAGACCATATAGGTGGACGTTAGTACATAATTATCGGATCAGAATCGCGGCCTCACACTGATTAGCTAATGGATTACAGAGTATAGCGTGTCTACCTTTTTGTTTTTACTATGCAAGCACACGATATAATATCTAATGACGGTGCTGACTTCTATGAGCGCGCTTGCAATGGTCGTTGACCGCGCACGCGCCTAACGTCGATATGCTACATTCATATCTTCTTCAATCTCACAGCGTTTTACTCTTAAGTCTATACTAGTATACGCCATTGGTTTTGCCACCGAAAAGTCAATGTGATACATTTTTATTTGCTTTCAATAAATTTGATTTAGGTAACAACATATTTAAATAACACTTCAAATTAATTCATAAATCAAATTTATTGAAGTAGTGTTGCCAGCTTTAAAATCCAGAACTTATTTACCCCAATTATTTTTTGTGAATTTCTTCAATGTACATAGCTGTAGCTGTTGTACGACTTTGTTTATAAATGAATAGTGGTAACTTTTTTTTCAACGCATAAAAATCATTTAAAACACGCTCACACTTATGTTGAAAGTCTGTAACGCATCGGTAACTGCTCTAAACTGTAGGTGTCCGTTTGTAACAGTAATGTTTTTGAATGTTTTATGATAGCAAACAAGCCGGCAGTTCTCCTAAAGGTAAGAGGCAACTGTTGCCTATTCACACCATAGGTGTTACTGGACTCCTCTGTCTTAGTAGACCACGTTCATTTATACATATTAAATTATTGTATTACTTACTACAAAGATGTCCATCCATAAATATGTCACATAGCGAAAGAGGCGTCCAATTTGATAAATTTTTAAATGCCTCATCATATTATTTATTTCAACCAATTTTCAAAAATGGAAAATCTCGATTCGACTGTATGTCTTACGTATGTTAGGCAACTATCTAGGTGTATCGAAATGTTAACTGATCGAATAATTTAATTTTGTTGCCAATTTTTCTTTACCAAATCACATGATTTCCGGTTGATTCGTCTTGGGGGTTTCAGTCAGTTCAGTCATACTTAAAAATGTGTATGTTAGTTGATGTACGATATAATCTGAAATTGAAGTCATTTGAAGTGAAAACTTCTTTAGCGGCGTTGCGCACTTTTTTTTGGAATGGGTAAAAACTTCTAAACTCGCGTCTGGACACGTGACCTGATCGAAAGTTCGTAAGACGGCGCAGGGCGCTTGCTCAAATGTTTGTGCTGTCATGTTTGTGTACGATATCGCAATAAATGATATTACTTTTATCCTGATAATTAAAGAAATTCGTGCTAAATTATTTCCTAACCATTCCAAAATATCACAAATATTACGTTGACAACGTTAATATTCAAGTTTTTACTTCTGCCGGCACTTCCGGAGTGCAACCCGTCGTTTTTTTCAGTTTTACTGTTATTGTTTTGTATTAAATAAATTAATTATCCAAACTAAAATGCCTGTTTTCTGAATTTTCCACGGCGTTTACATTTTTTCGAAATAATTTAAAATAAAACAGAGATTGAATTCTCCGAATGCGCCTTTACTTGATATCCTTGTAAGAATTATATATTAATAATAACAATACATTTGATATTTTCCATCGTCAGTGCTTGGTAAAACTTCCAAATATTCGTATTTTTAAATAAAGAAATACTTGTATCTTCTGTTGTACGTATCACTTAATATTTATTATTTTGTAAATAGCCTGCCGGTTTCGCTTATACAGCATCATCAGGGCTAAACCTTAAATTACTAAACATTTTTTTTATATTTGTAAATATAAATTCATTTAATACGGGTAGATACAAAAAACTTTAGTACGGTTATACAACGGAGTTGTTAGCTATTGATTCTTCCACCACTAAATGGTGAAAATAGTACCATTTGGGAAAATATTAAAAATATGTCAATTACCTCCACTAATTAATAAATCTATGTCACAATTAAAAATTATGATCCTGTTGCAAGCAAAACCGGTACAGTATTTACAAAATAAAAAATTATAAGTGACACGTTAAACAGTAAATGTGTTTCTTTATTTGAAAATATGAAATAATAACAAATTTGGTGACAAGCTGTACAATACGATCTTGCCGCAAAGTAAGCAAATTAAGTATATGTTTGTGTTTTGTAAGTCAGTCAACGATACTAACACACAAATATACTTAAATAAATATATTGAACTACCAAATCCGAAAAAACACTCATCATCATTACATATGCTTCCTACGTTAGGAATCAAACTCGAACCTCGAGAATGGGAAGTGGCGTTAGGGGTGGCCACTTATTTCTTGGCCAGTACCCCTTCTTTAGTCGTTAAAATAAAATGGTTAAATGACCAAGTACGAGAATTCAAAACACTTCTTGATGATAGCGTTTCTATTAATCACAGGTACAAGAGATTATTCTCACGGAAACAAAATGGCGTGTCAAGTAACCTTATGTACTTTATGTGAACGGCAGTGAACGAGTCAGGGGTCAGATGCACAGTAACTTATTAATATCCCTTTATGAATAGAAAGCTGTGTGAATCAACAACCACTGTATTAGGAAAACTTTGTTTGGCAAAATGTGTTCTAAGTATTTGCGATTAGGATAATTAGAATAAACGAAATTTAATAACATTAATAACACTAGACGAAATTTTGTACGGCCAGCCACAGGTTACATGATTTTTTATTTTATTTTAACTCTTAAATGTTTTAATCGTTATTATCTTGTTTAGGTCTAAAATAAACCCAAAAAAATACATTGTGACCCGCGTTAAAGTGCAACCCCGAAAATGGGTGAAGTTAGACCGAAAACTATCGAAGAAAATGGGTCTAAACAATTCTAAAAAAAAATTAAGATTAGTTAATGAGTATTTTTTGAAGAAGATTTTTTTGAATTCGCGGTGGCAATCCTTTTTTTTAACGTGTGGAAATCCTCATGGATACCCGCCACTTCCCCCGAAAGTGTTATGCCGTCCCCCGAAAGTTTAAAGTTATGCCGGACTCCTACCGGCTAAAACCACTCGGTGACCGTCCTCTGTGCGTATCGGGTGACTCGATAGTCGAAGTACGCACCGCTGCGCTATCACTCTTACACCAGCCTGCAGGCTCATCCGCTCAATAGCCTCCCCCTTCGGATGCCATCACTTTGACGACAGCAGCATGGGGTCACACCATGCTATGCTGCCTCGCGTTCTGGGCTGGTTTTTAAGTCAACCGACACCCCGATCAGTTGACTCACAGCCCCAACCCCCTTTTAGTCGCCTCTTACGACAGGCAGAGGATACCGTAGCCCTATTCGTCACCCGGTACAACAGGACCCTCCCGGTAGTAGGGGAGCCCAAGAGGGGATTTTTGGACTAACTCAGGCGCGTCAGATTAAGGTATGGGAGATACCCTGTACCATTGTTGAAGACCTCCATTATGTATCAAATCTCTACATAGAGACGCGCATGTAGAGTTGTCTGTCTAATTTTTTTTGACTTGAAAATATACTCGAGCGTGTCAGATTAAAGTACGGCGGGCTTATTACATGCCAATAAGTCCATGTTTGAATTTTCTGATGATTTGAACAATACGTACGGGAGTAGGAGGTTCAGGAACTTTCAAAAACCAAGTCATATGTGTTAATTGTATATTACAGCAATCTGTCTGATTGACATATTTCTGTCATCGGAGACACATTAGGGATATATATTATTAATATTTGATGAGTTCGGCTATGATAAAGTGACTGAAATTGCTATTTTAGCTTCTAGACACTTAACGCACCGCTAAAAAGAAAAACTATACATGACCTTTTTTACTCTTTACTATTTAATCGACAAAGTGCAATGGGTCCCAATTACGCTGGAGTTACTACACATTTCGCATCGCGGGCTCCCCTACTACGGTGGCAACCCTAGCTTTTTCTTACAATATAGAACCCTTATCACCTAGCTATATACATGAGGCTTATTTCAGACATAGTGTAACCACAACACTACCACACTACTATAACACACTATAAGTTTTGCGTAACTTAAAAAAACAGCATGTTATCACCAAAATATTATGTTAATTACTTTTCAAAATAATCTCCTTTACATTTTAAACATTCTTCCATGCGCTCGTACCATTTTTTAAAAAAGGAGGACCACAGATCTTAAGTCATGTTTTCTACGTGCTGATTGAACGCTATCACTGCCTCTTCGGAGTTGGTAAAAGTAAAACCTCCCATCAAATCTTTGAATTTGGGGAAAACACAGCAATCACAGGCTGCTAGGTCGGGGCTATGTGCACGATGAGTGACGAGATGTACTTTTTCGAAAGCTAAAAATAACTTTGTTTTGTTGGCCGTGTGTGGAGAAGCGTTATCACGGTGTAGGAGAATGCAGCTTTTGGATCGTCTTTCGCGAACTTTCTCTAACATCCTGGGTAAACAAATGGTAGAATACCACTAGGCATTAACATTCTTTTGATCTTCAAGTGAAGAAAAAAAACGCGATAATTTTTTTATCAACATTTCTCGCCTGTCTCACTTTTGCTGGCCTGTCCTATTTTCAAACACCCATTCACAAGATTACTGTTTTTTTTTCGGGTTCAAAACAATAAATCCATGTTTCGTCTCCTGTGACAATGTTACAAACAGCATTAGAAAGTCCGTGGTCGTACTTCAGTAGCATCCTTGAGCACCATTCTACGCGAGCCCGCTTCTGCTCCGCTGTCAGTTCATGAGGGATCCAACGACAACAAAGTTCCCATACTTTAAATTCTTCGTGTAAAATTTTCTGAATTTGACTCATACCAATCTCCTAGTCCCCAAATTGTCCCATAGGTAATCCGCGGGATTTCTTCAATTAACCGCTTAACAGTAGCCACATTATTTTCGTTGACGGCAGTTGAAGGCCGCCCTTTACGAAATTCATCATGTAAAAAAAACTTGACCTCTCTCAAGTTCAGCAAACCATAGCCTAACAGTGCTCAAGCAAGGTGCTTCTCTCTTCTCTCATTTTGAAAACGAGCGGCACAGTCTTGCGGAGAAAGAGAACTTTTGAAATCATAAAAAATCATCGCTTTAAAATCTTTTCGACTTAATTCCATTTTCGTTGCGTACATAGAACTTTGTTGTGAGATAAAAAAACAATTGACAAATTATTTCCCGCCAATTGTTTTTTATTACTATGAAGGTTGCAACGTTGTAGTAAAAATATTTTTTTATTTTGCCATGTTGTTGTAGGTACATGAAAAATATGGTGAAAATGTGTCATTTCAGTGTTTCACGCGTAAAATTTAAGTTACCCCGCAGCAAGGCCTCAAAGTGCCGACGGTATCTTTTGTTATGCAAATTTCAAGTCAATAAAACAGTCGTTGCTAATTTACATGTACTTAATTGGTATTCATTTGATGAAGCTCACGCGATATCTCACAACAGCCTTTCTCGTGACTAATGAATATTATTTTATGCCACGACAATTCATTTATAATTAAACACAACTATCCGACATACTAATTACTTATTATTAATTTACATAATGTAAACTAGTAGTTGTCGTCTGTGGTTTCAAACGAATTTCCAATATTGGAGGAAGTCCTTAATTAAAATTTATGTTTTTGGGATGACAAACGGCTCTTCTGATGGTAAGATAATATAATGGCTTAACTACGCCATATATGTTAAAAGTGCATCGCTGTTCCTCACCCAAGGTGCTAGGCGTAACTTTTAATTCTACTGGTTACTCTGCCATTTAGACTGTATTCTGTCACATGACAATATCATTATGGCAGTTCCTAGAAGTAGGCAAGATGGTGCATCTCTATCCGCGCACAGAACTCTAGCATTAGTGGCCTTTACCTGTCTATTTCGTTCTATTTAAATTCGATAAATATCCGACAAGGAATTACTGAACTATACTAAGTAACGCTTTTTTTTGTTTACTTAGATAACATACCTAACTACCTTTTACAAACATGATTTTTTTTAATTGTCGTCTGTGGTTTTTTTTTATTTGAATTTCAATTATGTATATAATTATGTATACTTATATAGGTTTACAATATCTACGTACATACTTACGTATACGTATTTATATTTATATAGTTATTCAGATGTCATATATATTTATTATTATTTTTAAGTGCTTCATAGTCAACAAATCGTGTATTGTCTACGTTTATGTTTGTTTCTGTTTTTCTTTTTCACGGGTCAGCTGGTAGAAATCTCTGTTGCTGGAGATAAGCTCGCCCATTGTACTGTATTATCTTTATGTTCATGTTTGTGATAACGTTTTGTGTAGAATAAAGATATTATTATTATTATACATACTTAATAATGATATTAAAGATAGTTTATTGGTGTAGTTGACATCAGTAATTTTGCACGATAGCTCTTATGACGTCGTGTAATAGGAAGAAATAAAAATGTATTTTTAGTTTCAAGTAAAAACGATGATAACAAACAAATGTTCTTTGTTAGTATTTTGATTTCCAATCTCATTTTTGAAATAAAAAGTATATGCATAAAAAGGTGTAGCAAAGTTTGTTTGATAGGGTAGCAAACCAGGGCGAGCTCCTGCAAAGTACTTAGACAAAAATTAATTTTCTTATCGAGTAACTCGGAGTTATATAGCGACTGATAACTAAGAGTATTTTATATGTATAAATTAGTTTAGCACCATGAAACTCATTTGACGAGAAGTGATTTTGCATTCAAAGATGATGTACAGTAAGTAACTTAATATGACGTAGAGTGAGGGCGTTGCTTACTGTATTAAGTTGGAAGAAGTCTATCCACTCTCTTAAGATATTAAACACGTCTAAGTTTACGCTTATTAGTTCACAGTTTCGTAATAAACATTAATTACCGTTGTCTGTACGTTTATCGTCTTTAAACAAAAGAGATCATCTCGTAAACCGTAAATGGTTTATTTTGTAACATAAACGAATTCAAAGTTAAGGTAATGTCTTTAATTTGTTCATTACTGATCAACTGGAGCGTGACTGGTGGATTCACTTTTCTTCCTATTGTAAAATAAGTTGCTTGATTGGAATTTATAAGGGAAATTACAACGCGGATAAGTAATGAAATGATGACTACATTTATTATCGAAAACACTTCATTAAATATTTGTGCTTATTAAGTCCCTTTTGTGTTATTAAGTCCCTTGTAAACTTACACGGTTTTTTTTATTATTATTCAATTTGGCCTAAAGTTTTCTGTGACTAAAGCATGTACAAGGCCATTACACTTTAAAATTTACAAATATTACGGTTAAGATATATTTATAGTTCAGTAATACATTAATTAAGTTACCGTTTAATGTGTACAACCACAACCATGAAATGTTTATTTAAAAGTATGTTTGCTTTAGCTTATTTCCCCAATTTTGGGGAGATTTGTCATGGTCATTTATCTTAAGACAACTACAAAAATATACTGAATATGATAATTATGGTTTAACTTCTTATCAGATTAAATGAGTGGATTTTTTATTTCGCATCAGTAAATATTCATTTGAGCATTTATAATTCTCGTCTTGCATTCTTTGACTGGTGTACGTTTGTTTGAAAAATTTAATTCTTATCTACAATATACTCGTGAGTAACTACCACTAGACTGAAATATATTCTTGAAATAATATTATGGTGGCAAAATTTACACCCTTCTGGTACAAATTTCGACCAAATTAATTGACCACCTCTGTACTGTGTAAAGTGATCCACCAAATAAAAAATAAATAATTACAATCTAAAAAACAATGGTATTGAAATTTCAATAAAATTTATAGCAAAAAATTAGAGCTCGCCTAATTATAAAAAAAATAAAGCTAAGATGTGAGCGGTGCGTTAAAGGTCACGTGTTGATTTTTTTGCTTGACAGCACAGAATAAGTAACATTAATTACTAACAGACTTATTATTATTATCGCCTCTGTGGTCTAGTGGTCTGGGTGTTGGACTTGACTGCATGAGGTCCCGGGTTCGAATCCTGGGTCGGCCAACAAAAAGGAAATTGGATTTTTCCAATTTCCTAATTTAAAAAAATGTTGGTCGGGATTGGAAATGTGCCCGGTTGGCAATAGGCTTGCCACCTATCACATTGCGGGACTTAGTGTATTCGGCTAGTCGTGGGTGCCTTGGTTGTACCTCTGCCTACCTCTTCGGGGATATGGGCGTGAAGATACTTTTTTTTTACTAACAGACAGGTAGAAAGTGATTATATTCGTCATAGGAGCTTCGATTAAGATGGAGTAAGATTTTTCTGGCCTAATAGTACGTATGGAAAGTTTCCAAACTTACTTAGCAAGGGGCTAAAACTGTCTACCATTAGATGGCAAAGCCTTATTACATGAAAATCCTACTATCATCACATTTGTATGCTTAAATATCTTCACATTTAAAACAATACTAAAAATGAGAAGAAAGCAACTAAAAACGAATTGTCACCGCGGCTTCGGTCAGATGTTCTATATTCGAGTATTTCGAGAATTAAAAATCTTTAAGAATATGAAATTGGCAACCAATTAACCGACTGTTATGTAAAGTTAGTGTTTTCGATAAGTTAAGTTAAATCTTCTAACGTTTCATTAAACTTATATTTAGTATTTCATTAGAATCTTCTCCTGGCAAAAGTTAGATAATTAAAACAACAGGAAAATAATTAGCGAAAATAAAGGAAAAAGAATGTAAAGAGGCGCATTGAAACTGCAAAAACCGACTCCAACTATTTCATTAGGTACCCAGTCGTGATTTGTTAATATTTTTTTCGATAACTAGCAAATGTTTCCGAAATGGTCCGAACAAAAATTTTATCAACATCCTACTAGTTGTTTTTGAGTGACACTTAATAATAAGTGAAAAATTATGCACTATTGTTAAGTATAACTCAAAAACCGCTAAAAACTTATATGGGACAACCTCGGATCATGACCTATCTTTCTAAAAAATAACCATCTAAATCAGTAATCACGTAACAAACATACAAAAAACATACAGTTGTAAAAATGCACCAATTTAAATACAAAACACTTGTAATACAAGGCTAACATTTGATAAATGGGGCTTTGAACGTATATTATCCGCGTGCGAGGTAGGTGTGATTGATAACATACATACACTGAAACATTTCCATAAACTTACAAATCTTTAATAATATTACGATATTTTCTTTTGTGATAGGCGAACAAACATAGGATTCCCCTGATAGTAAGAAATAAACGTAGCCTACGGACTACATAAATGTTGAACCCTGTCCTTAGGCCAGGATGGAAGGCCTGTTGTGCAAGTCTGCCGGATAGCCTTCCCTCCACATTGGACAGACAATAATTATTGCGACAGGAATAGGTAAGGCGGTGGATCCCTACCCGGGCAAATAGCTACACAATACTCTACCACTAGTGGTCTTGCAGGTAATGACCTACATTTAAACCTGTGTCCACTTCTTACGAGCTGCCTGGCAGAGAGACAGATGGTCTATTTATTCTAATCAACGGATTTGAGCCAACACAGGGAAAAAATATTATATTTTAATTTTTTTCTCTACAGTTAATAAGTGGGTACCTAATGACAAAATATAAGCTTAAAATGACTGCTGTCGTGTGGATATCTTATTTCATCCGGAAATTACAGTTAAAAAACAGTTACAGTACTACTATTTAAATTATTTTAAGAGAAATGATTAATTATGTGTAAAAACAACTCTATATAGATATCCTTAAAATACATTCGGATTTCCAAAGCTTGACGCAGCGCATAATTTAAATAGTACTACTGCACTAATAGCTGTTGGTGATCGTAAAAACATAGAACTAGCCTTTTTTAAGTATGTTTTTAACCACAAGAACAAACTTGTTTGAATTTTGATATTTAAAATTCGAAACAGGCCTCAATTTTATTTTTCATTATGAGTTAATAATACGAGATAAAGAAAAACACATTTGTGGTAAATTTGTTGGGCACCCACAAAACAAATTTTAAGTTATCGCTATCTTTTTTCAACAACAGTAATAGAAGAAGATAAAACGCGGTTGGTGCTGTCAGATTTGTTTGTACGTGATATTTCTATAGACT
>NJDC01014868.1:15085-43336 GCA_002245475.1 Calephelis virginiensis
ATGTAAGTTTATAAATTACGTGTCTCATTGTTTGTCCGCGACGGACTCCTAAATTACTTAACCGATTTCAATTAAATTTGCACCAATGTGCAGTTTGATCCAACTTGAAAAATCTAGCTAGCTAGCTAGCTCACATCTCAATTTATACTCGTAATCAAAAAAAATACCATCCGAGCGAAGCCGGAACAGGCATCTAGTTGAATTATATTAATTGTGAAAAAAGTTATAGGAGTTGTGAACTTTCTTAGGCTTTTATTCGCAAGAATAAGGGATTTAATAAAGTATTTTACACATTATTTCTGCATGGAGGTAGAACTTAGTAGTTTCTCAGATCTAGATATGATTTAAACTTTTAAGATTTAAATTTCACTGGAGGAGATACGCGTCTAAAATAAAATTAAAACCTAAACTCACACAAAGTGAAAGGTTTTATGATCCTGATATTGAAACAAATACGAGTAGAACCTAAAATTGTAGAGCACGAAGCTGGGTTTCCGAAATGTCCGACAAATAAAATTAGGAAACTTATACCATACTAGCGGCCTGCCCCGGCTTCGCACGATTATGAAATATACATACAAACTTTCCTCTTTAATCACTTTATCTATTAAAAAACCCGCATTAAATTCCGTTGCGTAGTTTTTAAGATTTAAGCATACAAAGGGACATAGGGACAGAGGAAACGACTTTGTTCTATAATATGTAGTGATAAGTCAGTTGCGGACAAAACTCTATTTCGAGCGTGTTAGCTGTAGAAGTCCTGTGAAGTTGTAAAAACTGCGATGTAAGCAAAACATTATTCATTTAAAAAAGATACTGACTTCACTCACTTTTTTAGGAAAATAAATAACCGTCGAGATCCGACGGTTATTTATTTTTACGTCGAATCCGGTTTTAAGTCGTAAATTTACCTGACACCTAGCTCTCACGACTTTGTTGCTAGTTAGATCACTATATTTTCTTGATTATATAACTATCATCACACCCGTATCTCCGTAGAAGTAGGCAGAGGTACTACTAGGGTGCCCACGTTAGCTAAAAGTACTACGAAGACCCACAACATGATATGTGGCAAACTAGGCACTTATCTAGTCCCGGGCAACATTACCTTTATTGGGGAAATTGACACATTTAAGTTATTTGATCTGGGAATCGAACTCAATTTAGCCAACGCCAGTGCACTAGACCACAGAGACAATAATATAATAATTATTATATGTTTGGTAGGTATACAAAATTGTATAAGGTCTAGACGTACTCCGTAACCACGACAAGAGTTACCTACAGCCAAGGCTTGGGACCAGTACGAAAAGTACATATTTAGCGGGTCTTGCCATTTCGATACCTGGGTACCGGTTCCAAAGTGGGTACCGGTACTTCGTATACCGGTACCGGTATCTAAGAAGTACCAGTACTAATACCGATAAAAACCGGTATCCAATTAAGGTACCCGTTAAATACAGGTGCGACGATGCCAATTTTCCTTTTTAGGTATCGGTATTATTTTAATCTCTCATGAAGGAACAGAGACATCTTAAATTGTAGAAAAAATGATAAGTTGTGTATTTTCTAGTACTGTTATCAAAACCCTTAAACCAACAGTACTGGAACTAAGTCAGGTACCGGTACACACAGCACAGGTAACGCTTTGGTATCGGTATTGCTTCAAGGTCATTAATACCGGTTCCTAAAAATACCGGTATTTCAAGCCCTGCCTACACCAGCATCTTAGAGACGATGTTGCCTCATCATGTTTAACCTATTTTCTGGATTCATTTATTTCAATTTATCATTGTTTACGTAATTTTATATTTATAAAATATAAATAAACAACGTCAACTTAATAAACACAGTGCCACAAAAACAAACGAACGGCCAAGCCAAATAATAAGACTAACATTTGACGGAGGTGTAAAGTTTATGACTTTGTAGAGTTAGAGCTTGCTCTATATGATATAGCTAATAACTTTTTATAGTGCGAACTACATTGTCTTTAAACGTACGTCAAATGTTTTAATTTAATTTCTGTATGTAAGTGGGATTGATTATCTTCGGCTACTAGTGCACTAATCTACTACTAATCCTCACACACAAACAATCATTGTTTCAGCCTCTGCCCACTTCTTAAGGGATACGGGCGTTACGTATACATAAAACAAATATGCACCAAAAATTAAAAAAAATAAACGTGGAACTTTTAGGTGGAGACCGAACCAAGAACCTAGAATCAAGGCCGAAGCCGGACTGCTAGACCTCAGAGGCGATGTAACTAGATGTAACCGGATGATCACCTCTTTGGTCTACCGATTCAGTTGTTGGACTTGACTGCATGAGGTCCCGGGTTCGAATCCCGGGTCGGGCAACAATAAAAAATGGGTTGTTCCAATTTTCTAATAAAAAAAAAGTTGCTCGGGATTGGATATGTGCCCGGTTGGCGGTAGGCTTGCCACCTATCACTTTGTGGGACTTAGTGTCTTCGGCTAGTCGTGGGTGCCCTGGTTATGCCTCTGCCTATCTCTTCGGGTATATGGGCGTGAAGATACTTAACCAGATGTAACTGATGTGTTGCTCTCTGTGACTTTTTTCTCTTTTAACGCCTTAAGCCAACAAACTCAAAGCGGTTTGTTGGCTACACAAGTTTATAAGGAAAATAAAATATTTAAACCAACTAGACCTCTAAACTCCCGAGTCCGTTCACAATCCGGTTTGACATCGAGTTTTATTACCAGCTCCAAAGGATCCCTATCATCAACTTTTAATATTATTTTCTCACATTGATTTAAATCATTTCAATCTTTTGTGTTTTTTATGAAATTAGACACACGTCGCCTATAGGCATCAAAAATGGTAATGGTGCGTTGCCAACCTAACATGTTAACGTTCTCGAGTAAGTCCACCGACCACACTATCTTCCAAACTAGCACACAAGAGTGAAACCGAGGTTAATCGGGGTATTAGCGTATATGCCTAACGCCACCAACTAACTGCGAGGCTCGAGTTCTATTCCATTCTAGGATTTGTGTAATGAACATTTAGATGTGTGTATTTATGAGTCTGGGTGTGTTTATTAAATCTATTTATGTATTTCTATACATTAGAAATCGTTGAAAACTTGTGTTTTAAAACTGAAAACAAATAATTTCCTTATTTAGGGGTTAGATTAAATCTATCTATATATTAATACGTGATGCCAAACTTTGGACCCCTTTTTACGAAAATTGCGCGGATGCAGGAGGATAAAATTTAGCACACTTATAGTTTATGTGTAGGAGTAGTGCAGAACGCTAATTTTTTTAAATAATAATGCGTATAAAGAATATAAAATTAATAAATAAAACATTACCCATACTGCCATGCATTTGACACACACAAACAAATATATTGATGATAACGATAAAAGATCACAGATGGCGCACTAAAAGTTTGGAAACAAAATAGTTGGTCTTGAGAAATGAAGATGGCGTTATTTTCAACAAGATATCAAAATTTATTATGGTCTTATTTCGTCCAATGGGCGACCAATAGTTTGTTTAATTGATATTTATTTACATATAATGACAATTGATATTGTGGTAGCATTAACAGGTAAAGTGGTGGTACCTATTCGGACCATTCAAGAACTAAATGTCCAGAAATCTACCGCTTAGTTAGATTCACTATAAAAGTGACAAAAAACGACATTAGCTACTAACGAGCTAGGTACCCGGCAGGAAAGCCTTATTGTGTTTTTAGAAGCCAAGGACTAACACGGTGAAAACGTACGGTTTTTATGTAATGATATGTCATTATTTTATAGCTCCTTCAGATTTGTAGGGCTACTCTAGAATCCGATCTTAACCAATAAAATACGATTCTAATTTCCAATTTGCTTGATATCGTGTTTGGGAATAACCCTACTGATAAGCCTAAGTTATAATAAAAATAAAGAAGTCACACAATGTGTAAATTGTAAAGATATAGATACATTATTATTATTATTATGAAGTCCATTTCATTATTATTAAATTGTTAAGATATAATAATAACCCATTGTTTTAAAAGTATATTTACGCCCATATCCCCGAAGAGGTTGGCAGAGGCACAACCAGGGCACCCCCGACTAGCCGAGGATTCTAAGTCCCACAATGTGATAGGTGGCAAGCCTATCGCCAACCGGGCTCGTATCCAATCCCTAGCAACATTTTTTATTAGAAAATTGGAAAAACCCAAATTTTCACTTTTTTTGTCCGACCCGGGATTCGAACCCGAGACCTCATGCAGTCAAGTCCAACACCAGAACCGCTAGACCACAGAGGCGATTATTTATTATTATTTAAATTTTATTATTAGAATTAAACTTAAATTCCATTCCAAAAAAGGTCAGTTCATAAATATGAAAAAATGTAACACCAATCCACTAAGGTTACTCTTGAATCTTGATTTCACGGAAGTTGGAAATCGAAAAAGGGTCTATATCATTTTGTAAAGCTGTTAAAGATATTATAATACTGCAGATTATTAGTTTTGTTTAACTCTATTTTTCATTATAGTTTACTATCCTTAATTAAATGTCCAGCAACAGAATTATACCTTAAAATTGAATACATGTTTAACCTCAGATATTAAAGACTTTTTTCTATTTATTTATTCTTTTATTTACAGCCATTTAAAGCATAATAATCGGACCAAATTATGCAAATAATAGTTACTGAGAAATCAATAGGGTTTTATATTTGTATGTACATAACCGGTTATTGTTCTTCACTATCTTGCGTGTTCCTAATTAGTTGACCACGACTGTATATTATATTATTTTAATAAATTTATATCTATATATATATATAGATATAAATTTTCCCCCACTTCTAAATCCTGTAAGACCAAGAGTTTTATAGTGGAATGAATTACTATTCATTCATCCTGACTTACCTATCTAATTGAAATATAAAGAAATAAACGTTATTTATTTGCGATAGGTAGGTATACCTATATCCCATGATTCATGAAGTTGTTACAAAATGTATAATCGTACCAGACATTGTAAATATTTAATAGTCTCTGATCATAGATAAATCACTCCTTGCTGCCTACATTGTTTCCAAATTGTTTGTTTGACAAAATTTGCTTAAAAATCTAAACAAATTATCTACGATATATTATACAGGTTGGTTATTACATCATAATCACAACTTTACTTCAATACAATATCCAAACATCGGCTGAGATGTTATTTAGATATTTATAAGATTTTTTATTTTTATTATACATATACATAAGAATCTTTACATCGGGATAGATGTTCCATAGATATATGTAAGTATAACTAAAGAGTAAAGATATATAGATTACAGTACATGAAGAGTAAATAAATTAACAGATATGCTCGTTCCATGTAATAATTAAACAAAGAACTTTTAAGCTTTATCACATTACATTATATTATCATTAAAATACAAATTTTAAAAATACTAATTGAGAGACGATAGTATACAAGTATAGTAGTAGTATATAATCTTTAAAATATCATAATAACATACCTAGTTTTTTATTTATCTACTATGAGGTTTTGGATTCGATTCTCGGGTCAGGCAAAAAACGAGTTTTTTTTTCATTTTTAATAAAAATCGATGATGACCGGGATAATATATCTCGGTTTAGCGATTTGCAAACTATCACATTCCCTGACCATGATAAATAATACTCTAAAGGTAATAAAACCTTGTGTCACTTACGACGCATATGACTACAAAAGTATAAAGGAGACCTAGGTACCGGCCGGCATATTAAATAAATCGAATACTTACTTGTTTGTTTATGTCCAACGCGATGATTGCTCCAATGTCCACTCTAACTCTAGCACGTTCCGCATTCACTCTCTGGAAGGTAAGAAATAGCTAATGGCCAATTTATTAACGTGTGCCCCCTCCGTCGGTAGCCGCGTAACTTGTTATGAAGTATGAACACAGACCACAGTCGCGGGGAACTTATACCTACTCGTGCAGCGTGTTATTGTATTTTTTGTTACGTATCTCAAGTCGCGACCCGGGCTTTCCGATACGCCGAGGTTATACATTTTATTTCCCTAACCCTCAATTCTTTGAAATGTTTGTTGTGTTTGTGAAAAACTCTTGGCTAGCGACTTGTTTGCGTATATAAGATTTTTGACACTTTCGAGGGAATTTAGTATTTACATCGGAATAATAATTTAGGCGCAGTAAAATTAAAAGCGAAATCGACTGCAAATTCATTACCTGTAGGTCGAAATTGGAATATAAGTATGTCATCTTAAGTACTCTTGAATACAGTACTAGCGGATTATTTACATTAAGTTCCAAAAAAATAACGAATCCGATAAATAATTTATTGTTTATTATTAACCAAAAAAGTATCTTTACGCCCATACAGGGATAAGAGATGGGCAGAAGCACAACCAGAACATCCACGACTAGCCGAAAACACTCAGTCCCTCAATGTGACAGAACCAGGGATAGAACCCGGGAGTTCAAGAAGTCAAGTCCAACTCCGGGCCGCTAGGCCACTGCGGCGAATTATTATCTAAGAGTTAATAAATCACTACTATTTTGATCAAGAGTACCTTCTTATTAAAATAACTACGTTACTTAGAACCGACTTCAAAACTAAAAAGTAAAAAATAATAAAGATTTAATATTAATTATATACTACCTATTGGTTATATGTACTATTTACTAATAGATTTGAAGTCGGTGCCAAGCCTTAAACTAACAATTATATTAAAAGTAAGTAAAAAATTGGATTGGCACCGACTTCAAACCTATTAGTAAGTAGTACATTACTACTTACTCATATTTTTTTTACTTACTCATAACATCATTACATAGTAGTTTAAGGCTTAGCACCGAGCTCAAACCTATAAGTAAATAGCGCATACAAATAATAGGTAGTATATAATTAAAATATATTAAATCTTTATTTTTTTTCTATTTAGTTTTGAAGTCTTTTTTAACATAGTTATTTTTATTAGAAACCTCGGCGAAATCGATGTATACATAAAAAAACATACCGGCCAAATTGAGAACCTCCTCCTTTTTTTGGCTTCGGTTAAAAAGAAACAAACCTATATCTTCTTCCAGTCATGTTCTTCTTCGATAGTGTATCCATGTACAGATTTTAATCATGCTCGGTTCAGGCCAGGGTTCAGGCATTTGACGGGATTTCCAGAGAAACAAACAACGAGCTAAATCTATACAAATAAATAAAATTAGAGTTTCTATTTGTTTGTTACAATAACGTTTTTCACTATATGTTCATTAATGTATGTATGTATATACGGTACATATAAGAGAATCATCAATGCCCGCGACATCGTCCTTGTGGAATTTTACCAAAAAGTCTAAAAAAAAACACACATTTTTTTATCAGAAATACATGGCATCCAAAGGTTTTAAGTTTTAAGTCTAAACAAGAGAGTTGCTACGGGTCTATCAACACCATAGATTACCTCTTCTTCCTTTTTTCTCCATTCCGTGTCCACATCAGTGAGGCTACGCCTGAAATTCGATTTCGTGCAAATTTAAAATTGGGATCGGACTTTAGGTACTCTTGAACACAGTACCACTGGGTAACATTTGGTACAAATCCGATAAAATAATTTATTGTTTATATTAACTAAATTTTAATAATTCGCTACTATTAACTAAATTTTAATAAGAGTACCTACCTAAAATAACAGATTTTCAATTTTACATTATATCGAAACTCAAGCGTAACGCTATAGTGCAGGGTGGCAGAGAAAATACTTCAGTATAACATAGAATTAGAATATAAATAAAGAAAATAATAAACTTAGATATAAATATAGATAGATTTTATGCTCCATTGTCCTGATCATGTACCGTACCTACTGTTAACGTGTATCCATGTCCAATCGCTCATCGTGACTATCTGTTTACACAAGTAGGAAAAAAGATATACAAGTAAGTCTATATAATCTGGATTCTGAGTTACACATATTAGTGGCGAGACTGGACCTTGAAAAATCCCAATTCCGTTCATAAACCTAACTATTTTTGGAGAGACAAGTCATGCAATACGTTACATGAGAATATAGTTCCAAGTAATAAATGATCATCAACTGTTTTCGCAAAAAAAAATTGTAGATATGTAATGTAAGTACAATCGCAGATACAATAATTTAAACACAAAAAACATTCAGTAAAATTATAGAAAACCAACTTCGATTCCAATAAGTAAGTCATCTTAGTACACAAAAATTAAGTGTTTTCTTCGACATTCTTGGTATTCCATCATCAGATTTAGACTTGGTTGTGGGATTATCTCAAAAATTGTAGGTAACGTAATAAGGATGGCTTAGCTACCACCCACCACTGTGTTAACAGAAAATAAACAAACAAACAGTCAAACTTTACTAAAGTTTGGCTGTGAGTAGGGAGAATCCTGATAGTATGGGAATTTAAAACCACCACCATCAGATATCAAGCGTTCCTTCGTAACTTCTTCTTAACTTCAGTTCCGTGGACTTATGCCACGAATAGAATGCCCAGATGGCTGGATCGTCCACCTTTTATAGCGGCTCGACCTCTTCCGGAATTTACCATTTAAAATTAAGAAATCTGATTGGTCGATTAAAAATTGACCTCACCTAAACGTCCATTTCCATAAAAAAGAAATATGTTTGACATATTCAAAAATAATCATAAGTGTCATTGAAGATGTCAAATACATATTGTAAATTTGACTGTATTTCAATGATTTAAAAGGATAATGAACCAGAAAATATATAAAAAAGAGAGGAAAATTAATAACAATAACAATCATAAGGGACACAATACTAAAAGGATAGGCTGGTTTTAGTTTCACGCAGGCTGTCGGTACGGATCGCTCCGTGCGTACCAATCCGCACTGATCGTCCGCATATGTCATTTTTAGTGTTGTCCTGACCCTGCGGTGTACAGTCGCGCGCAATGCATCCAATGTTTTAAGCATTATTAGTAACTGCCCTACATTACAAACGAAAAAAAAATTTAAGCGAAAGAGACATGTGTATTCACTAATACAGTAGAGAGCTGTCGCGGGTGAGATCGTCACGTTATGCAACAATTTGAGGGCTGCTGAAACAGAGATCTTTAACTACTTTCATATATCGACCAGAAGTTTTGACAAACTATTGTCCACAATCAGAATCAGAAAAATCTTTATTCACTTGAACCATACAAGTGGTATTTGTGCGCGTCGACATTTTTTTAAGCTACCACCGGATTGAAACGCGGCCACACACGTCCAAGATATAAAATAAATTCAAAACGGTCTATTGCGGCTTCAGATGTTTGCCTATACTACCGATTAAACGCCAGTTTTACTCTGAGGTAAGCATTTCTCTGAATAGGTAAGATAATATTTATTTATTTGTGTTTGAGTTCACTAAAAGGTAACGCTTTGCTTGTTGATAAGTTTCATTTTCAAATGAGTCTCCATGTCACTAGCGATTCCTCATGATTGTACTGCATTGACGCGTGCGATCTGCACGACACCAAATCGCTCACTGCAGGCAGAGGCACGCGAGCAGCTCCGTAACACGGATGCGCCATGCGGATGGCTGCGGAGCTGTTCGCGCGGACAGTCGTCCGTACGGACCCGTCCGCGTTACTCTAAAACGCTCCTACAGTTTAATACAGATCGGTAAGCACGGAGCGATCCGTACTGACGACCCGCGTGAAACTAAAACCAGCCTAAAAGCATAGAGATATTTACAAGGTTAATAAGATGTACATATTACAAGTAAATATGTTACAAAGTGCGCTCATTCAATTATATTAAAAGATTTTTGAAATTGGTTCAGAAATGACGGGGAAATCAATTATTAACATATATTAAAATACGTAATATAGGAGTCGAATATCTACTCAAAAAAAAACAGTGCCCAACCCACGATAATCTACAAATTTGTTTACAAAAATTCTGTATGGTTATCGTAACATGATTCAAACAGTTTAACGTATAGTTGACATGTTTATGAGAGCAAGCGTTTTTAACGATAACTTTAACATTATTCTCAAGTAGGTTGTCAAATCAAGGGCTAAACAAAGTGATTAAATGCATATTTTTGTCGCTCGCGTTCTCAGTCGCGCTCTAAACGTTACTGTTAAAGCTTATTTGGTAAATCATTTCCTTTGATTACGGCGTTAGTTCTTATTTATAAGCCTGGCCATCGTCGTCATATGAACATGGAAACTGAAGCTAGAGCAGTTGGTATACTTTAAGAAGGGAACTCTCGGAAGGGAACTCTTTTTGCATTAAGCACCGGTATGTCCCGACGAGCTAATCGAAACCTGTGAGAACGCTATCATCAGACCGGAAGTATTGCTAGAAGATCTGGATCAGGGAGGACGAGAGCCAAAACGGCCCAGGAAGACAGATATATCAGATTAACAGTCCGTCGGAATCGTACAATTAACGCCCGAAACAAAATCAAAAATCAATTACGGCAGTCTATTGGAAGGTGAGTGAGCGATCAAACAATTCAGAATCTATGAAGATGGCCAACGTTCTAAAGTGCGAGTTGTTCGGCACAAACTGACAAGAGCTCGTAGTGCAGCGCGCTTAAGGATCGCACGCGAATATTTGGATTGGACAATGGATAACTAGAGATCCGTACTCTTTACGGACGAAAGTAAAGTCAAGTTTATAGTGATGACAGACGAGTACATGTATGGAGAAGGGAAGGAGAACGTTTTTACAGAACCATGCATCCAAGAAACTGATCGTTTTGGGGGTTATGTTTGGGGTGGAATAAGCTTGCTTGGTAAAACAGAGCTGGTAATTCTGGATGGAGGTACCGTAACTGCCGCTAGTTACGTCGAACGTGTAGTCCACCCATATATTCTTCCGTTTTCACAAAGAATTGGCCCTAACTTTGTTTTAATGCAAGACAACGCTCGAGTTAACACGGCTGATGCCAATATTTCGGTTTTGCCTTGGACAGCCATGAGTCCTGACTCAACCCCATCGAACATTTATGATATCAATTGGAAAGAAATCTCAAATAAATTTATACCAGCGTGAACAGTCAAGAAGAGCCAATAAACGCACTAAAATTGTATATACAACCTTCTCCGTTTTCCAACGCTGGATTAAAATAAAAAACTACGGCCACCCTTCAATGGTTCTATAGTAGGAAGCACAGATTAAGGATAATATTGATTATTGAGAGTAGCAAATAGTATTTGACTAGTTGTCCCAAAATACTAGTAATACATATTTTAAGAAATTTTACCTAATTATATATTCTTACAAGCTAGAGGAAAGCTCAATTTTATCACTTTGAAAATGGAGCTTTTCAAACGATTAACTAAAAAATTTTCCAAAAATTAAAAATTTTCAATAACCCTCCATAAATTTGTTATAATATAGCTAGGAACCATCTCGACCAAGTCACCTTTCAAGCAATAAAATCACATCTGAATCAGTCTATGCGTTAAAAAGTTATGATGCCCCAGACCGCCACACACAGACACGTCAAACTTATAATAATCCTCTTTTTTTCTGAGGGTTAAAAATGATTTTAGAAACCTAAATGTAAAATGTCATTACTACTACACGTACTCTGTCAAACGCCTTCTAGTAGTCGATGAAACATACTGTGTTGTGTCTACTCCAGATCGGATCCCAAATTGATTATCTCCCAGTTGTTCATCGGATTTGGTTCTTATGGTTTCATGTTTAATTAATAAATATTAAGAAACAGCTTTAGCACTTGGTTCATAAGGCTAATCGTTCTGAATTTGTCGCATTTTCTAGCATTCTTCTTCTTTGGGATAAAACCGACTTCAACCAATCCTCGGGCAGTACTCCTGTATCATACATAAGATTAAACAGCTATAAGCTTTTTTTTTAAATGGCTAATATGTTGCTAACCGCGAGGTTTTTACAACTTCACCGGACTATACGGCTATAAGCTTGTGAATCTCGATGTAGACATCATCTGGGCCTTCCCGTCTTTGCATTCCACCGTGCCTTCCTAACTTCGTCCCGTAGTATAATGGGCCCTTCATTGTCAAAGGTAAACTTTTGTTGTGTGCCCTCAACCTACGGGTCTCCTCTGCCTCAGTACGGCCAGCCAAAGCCTCCACAATCTCCTGTAGTTCAGCCACCGACTTCTTTAGCCGGTCCCTGAACTCACCCTTGAGGCAGATGGTCTATTTAACTTAGAGGACCCGGACCAACACGGGAAGTACTCGTATTATTAAGTACGAGTATAACTCAAAAAGCGTTAGACTAATTGGTATAAAACTTGCATGGAATCACGTTGTAGTTATGCTCTATAACATTACAAAATGATCATCAAAATCGGTTTACTATGTAGAAAGTTATGGGTGGTTAACTTAAAAAATGTTCACATATGGAATTAGGAACCTTTAACCTTTTATCGTCGTTTAAAAGTACTGTACTGTAAATATTTTTTTATTGGGAAGAATAATGGGAGAGCGGGTAAAACATCTTACCGAACCCAATTGTCTACCTCACCTGGTCGTGTCGGTGGTTCGCGTGTCGCGGTGCTCCCTGCTGGATAACAGACGAAGCTCTGGCGATCGAGCAATGGCGGCAACACGCCTCCAAGAAATCGAGTGGAAGGGGTAGCTGAATGGGACAGGGGTACGAAGAATCTGCGAGCGTGAACAAAAAAAGGAAACAACTCTTACTATAGGAACTTATTTTCGTAGTCTTATGCGACCAGAAAAGATGCACAATCTCATAAAAGAGATTTAGCGTCTACAGATAGACATGTAGGACTGAGTGATGTTAGATGAAAGAGCAATGGAAAACAAGTTATAAATGATGAACATAATATCCTTTACAACTCTAATTTCGACGAATCATCCAATAAGTATGGCGCATTAGTGGTCATTAACGTGAGTACGGTAAAAGGTTGTTGAATTTATTGCGAAATCGAACCTACTATTATGCTCCACACTAAAGCAGAGCCGACAAACTTAAACATCATTCTAGTTTACGCGCCAACCGCAGGAACCAAGAAGAAAATGATTTGTGTGGTGCAATAGAACAATTGTTGGACAGTACGAAAAGACACGAAATTAACATTGTCATGGGAGATATGAATGTGAAAGTGGGAGAGGAGGAAGTTGAAGGAGTTGTTGAGAAATATGGGCTGGGAGAAAGCAATGACAGAGGCGACAAACTGGTCCAAACTAGTAGATACCGAAATTGCGTGATTTGGTCGCAACCTCAAGGATACAGGTTTTGCTCCCTGTTCGCGCAGGCAGCTCTTGCCCGTCTAAGTTTTCGATGATTTCGGGTCTTCCTGCATCAGACCCTCTTTCGATTACCTCGACGACACCCCCACCTTAACGCGTAGTAACATGTCCTGAAGAAGGCTTCAAGAAGTCCTCCCTCAACGCACCTTGTACTTTCTTTCGGCCTCTCCTGGCTGCTTCTGGACTTATCCGCAAGCGTTATTTTTATGTACTCTTCTTATCATAAAGTTTTTTTCGTTCGTGTCTTTTCGTACTGTCCAATAATTGTTCTATTGCACCACACAAATCATTTTCTTCTTGGTTCCTGCGGTTGGCGCGTAAACTAGAATGATGTTTAAGTTTCTCGGCTCTGCTTTAGTGTGGAGCATAACAGTAGGTTCGATTTGGCAATAAATTCAACAACCTTTTACCGTACTCACGTTAATGACCACTAATGCGCCGTACTTATTGGATGATTCGTCGAAACTAGAGTTGTAAAGGATATTATGTTCATCATTTATAACTTGTTTTCTATTGCTCTTTCATCTAACATCACTCAGTCCTACATGTCTATCTGTAGACGCTTAATCTCTTTTATGAGATTGTGCATCTCAGTACTTTTTAAGTAAGTACTTTCAGTTAAAGAAAAGAATAAATTATTTTGAATATTCAATTAATTTTATTATTAACTCTTTATTGTACACAACTGATATTGGATACAAAAAAACATACTTAAAAGTAAAAAGAAAAACAGAGTACAAAAGGCGAGCTTATCTCTAATAAAAGAAATATCTTCCAGCCAACCCGAAAAAGGAAAGTACTAAATGAAATAAGTAGACTTAGTGTACAGATATATAAACTACTAAATATATACTATTGAATGAATTAAAACACATAAAATAAAAAATAAAAATTAACAAAACAGATAAACAAAGTAAATTATATAAACGAATTGAGAATCTAAGCTATGTAAAAGAAATGCTCTTTTAGATGTTTCTTGAAAGAATCAAGAGTTTCACAACCACGAATTACATAAGGTAAGGAGTTCCACAACCTTACAGCATGGACTGTGAATGAATGGGAATATGCAGCAGAATGAATAGAAGGGTATCGCAACAGAGTACGTACATTTGAACGACAAGGCGAATCAGGAGAATGTAAGAATTTAAATGAATTACGAAGGTAATTAGGAGAAAACTGAATAAAAAGAATTTTGAAAAGCAAGCAAAGAATGTGAAAGTGTCTACGTTGTCTAATCGGAAGCCATTTAAGCTTAGACCTATAACTGGAAATATGGTCAATTTTTTTTAATCCGAAAATAAACCGAATACATCGATTTTGAAATTTCTCAAGTTTATTAACGACCTCCTCAGTGGCATCAAGGTAACAAAAGTCGGCGTAATCAATAATGGGGAGGATAAGGGTATGCAAAGTGAACTTTTTGGCTTAATTTATTAACGTGTGAATTCCAAGAGAGATCAGAACATTAAATTACACCTAGATTATTAGCAGATGAGCTAAATGGTATAGGCTTGTTGTTATATTTTAGAGTAGGTACCGCAGCACTATTAATTACATTTAACATATAGCGACTACCAACTAAAAGAGCTTGCGACTTGCTTGAGTTTACTGAGAGGAATGAATCAAATACAAATGAATCAGCCCAGTCATGAATACGGTCTAAATCCTCATTCACATCACCAATTGCATCCGCAAAATCAAAATGTTGATAACTCGCTAGTATTGTGTTCAAGAGTCCCTAAAATTACAAATCCGATTCCAATTTCCTATTGATTTGAAATCGAGATTCACGAGTAACCCTACAGAACGAATTTTTTTCAGACATTTTGTAGAAATATAGAGCTCCTTCGAAAGTTTCAATATGAGGATACTAATACACGTTGCTATCCAAGGTTATACAGGAGTATGGTTGTAAACATCAGATGTTTAGCGGGAAACCAGGATCAAAGAGAATATAATACCTCACCCTCACTTTACTAACCCGCATTGTAACAACCCTTCTTCACCACCTGTTTCCTTGCAGGATGTGCTGGATGAGATCTCTCAAGGAGATAAACAAGCCAATGTAAATAAATTTCTGAATAGCAGTGTATAATACTTTAATTTACATTAGGAGTAAATAAAGATACATTTCAAGGGGCACGAGATTAGTGCTCAGAGTATTGATTTTATAGATCTTATAATGTTAAAAAAACGACGAGTTGCACTCCGGGAGTGCCGACAGAAGTGAAAACTTAAATATTAACGTTGTACATTTTTGATACTTTGGAATGGTTAGGAAATAAATTTGCAGGAATTGCTTTCATTATCAGTATGAAAGTACAATCATTTATGTGGTAGAATACAATAGTCTTGTGCTTAATCGGACATTTTTGGGTTAGCACTGTAATCATACAATCCGTAAAATGTACTAGTACACCTTATTAGTACTAATAGTACCTACCTATTAGCACTCTGTGCTAAACCATGAAACTTCAGTATGCTACCTACTAGTACGGCCACTTCATAATTTCCCTCGGCCAGTTAAAATAGTATTGCTTATTTTGTTATATTATTGCGTCCAGTAAAAGCGGAAATGAATCCAAGATTCACAAAAAAGCAGGTGAAACATGGAAGTGGAAACATTGAAATGTGGGGTTCATTTTCTGGACGTGGAGTGGGACCTGTGAGGAAAGTTCAGGGTAACTTAGACCAACATCAATACAAGGCAATATTGGAGGAAACGATGCTTCCCTATGCTGAGGAGCATCTCCCTATTATATGGACGTTTCAGCATGATAACGACCCGAAACATACTGCCCGTTCAGTCAAGTCGTTTCTTACCAGTCACTCAGTATAGGTGCTAGATTGGCCAGCAAATAACCCGGACCTTAACCCAATCGAGCACCTTTGGCACGAAATCAAGAAAAAAGTAGCCACTTATCGTACCACAACTTTAAATGAACTTAATGAAGCTTTTTGTAAGGCATGGGCAAACATTCCTGACGAAACATGCCAGAAACTGATAATGTCTATGCCACATCGGTGTCAAGCGGTAATTACTAAAAAAGGTTTTGCTACTTGGTACTGATTTTACACGTAATAAAATGGA
The DNA here is from genome assembly GCA_002245475.1 of Calephelis virginiensis. Classification (NCBI taxonomy): domain Eukaryota; kingdom Metazoa; phylum Arthropoda; class Insecta; order Lepidoptera; family Riodinidae; genus Calephelis; species Calephelis virginiensis. The sequence goes on from NJDC01014868.1 coordinate 31,427, forward strand.
GCTGTTAAAGATATTATAATACTGCAGATTATTAGTTTTGTTTAACTCTATTTTAGTTTACTGTCCTTAATTAAATGTCCAGCTACATAATTATACCTTAAAATTGAATACATGTTCAAGCTTTGATATTAAATACTTTTTTCTATTTATTTATTCTTTTACTTACAGCCATTTAAAGCATAATAATCCGACCAAATTATGCAAATAATAGTTACTGAGAGATCAATAGGGTTTCATATTTGTATGTACATAACCGGTTATTGTCCTTCACTATCTTGCATGTCCCTAAACCTTTGTTTCCTTTGTTAAACTTACAACTTTTTCGAAAACAGCTCAACTTCGTCACAGTGTGGTACTGTAATTTCTATTAATTGAGAAAATATGATATACCTACAAGTCGCAAAAAAATAAAAGATATTTACTAAACTAGTATTTAATTTATCTAACACAAACTGCAAAGCATTCAAAGCAAGAAACAGTTTACACTTTACAGTACAATTATTTAATATCTACTATAGATTAAGCGCTGAATGAAATAGTGTCTAATAATATTGTGTGATATTATTAACGCTTAACAGTTCAGCGTTTAAACGCTCTCTGATTCCATTAAATAGCGTATCTATTAATACGTGATGCCAAAACTTTGGATCCTTTTTTACAAAAATCGCGCGAACGTACGAGTATGAAATTTGTCACACTTATAGTTTATGTGTAGGAGAAGTGCACAACGCTAATATTTTTCAATAATAATGTTTATTAAGTACATTAAATCAATAAATAAAACATTACCCACACTACCATGCATTTGACACACAAACAAATATATTGATGATAACGATAAAAGATCACAGATGGCATACTAAATAGTTTGGAAACAAAGTAGTTGGTTTTGAGAAATGAAGATGGCGTTCTTATCAACAAGATATTAAAATTTATTATGGTCGGATTTCGACCAATGGGCGACCACTAGTTGTGATAAAATAGCAAATCAAGCGCTTAATGAAATAAAGTGTCTAATAATATCACACAGAACATTAAACAGTTAAGGGTTTAAGCGCTTTCTGATTCTATTCAAGTTTATTGTGATAGAATAGCAAATAAAACTCTGAATGAAATAAAGACGTCTAATAATACATACAAAGTTTTACGCTTGTCGTAGCGTTAAAACGCTGGCGATGGAATGTTGCATTATAGCTATCCGTCTTACGAGTCAGGTCACATGTCCTGACGCGAGTTTAAATGTTTTTACCCACTCCAAAAAAGTGCGCAACGCCGCTAAAGAAGTTTTCACTTCAAAAATGTATCTTCACGCGAGTATGTAGGTATCCCCAAAGAAGCAGGCAGAGGTTATTTCAAACAAAATAACGTTTAGGTGATTCCTTTAAGTATAAGTGGTGTAAAAATGGGAAAGTATATGTTAGAAAAAGCGACACCAGTAAGATACTCGTATTTACTATCCGCAACAAAAAAGATATTGATTCATTGTTAAAGTAAGTGACTCAATTATACAGCTATATATATAAATCTCGTGTCACAATGTTTGTCCTCAATGGACTCCTAAACCACTTAACCGATTATAATAAAATGTGATTATTTTTTAATAATTAAAATAATCGAAATAAGGCGATTTCGCCAGTTTGCGTCCACAAAATCCAGATCGCGTCCACCCATGGACAAATTTGTGTCCACAAACTTATAAAGGTGTTAAGGGGAGATTTTATTAAGAAAATTTACAGAAATGTTGGGTTTTAAGTCTTTCTTTATAAAATACATATGTTCACGCCTATACCCTTACTAGGTTGGCAGAAAATACTCGACATTTTCTCGATTTTCTCGATAGTACTTCCTTCACATTAATTGCTTTTTTCATACAAAGAAGCTGGTTGTGGAGACTGTGATGGAAAAGGTGGCCCTGGGTAAAATTGCCCATGGAATGTCAACATAGGTCTCCCCGGGTAACTAAGTACGTCCATCCAATTTCGCAATGTATGTTCGTACTGGCAATCTTTCATCTGCCATTCTGATAACACGAACAAAACAACGGAACATGCCCTTACTCATTATTGTAACAAAATACTTATTTTTAATCTCACTCTTTTTCTGATCTTATTGTTACGATTGCCATCAATCAAACTATCCCTGCTAAAAGCACTACCGGGATAAACAAATTCATTTATTTGTTCCAGCGGTGCTACCTGTAATAAGACTCTTGAATACGTTCTGTCTACATCTCTTTTATGTGATATTTTGATTTCGTTTGCATTCAAATGTAGATACGCCTTTTTCTTTGCAATCGTCATTCATTAGTTCATTACTGTTTGCAGCTCAGATGATTTGGAGCCCAAAATTACATCATCGATTGTTTATAGCAGGCAGATCACCACTAGGTCATATAATTTTTCTTTTTTTCGCATCCAAAATACCTTAATTTTAGAATACAGACATTTTGAAATCTTTAAAAGATTTTGTTACATCTGCAGGTGGTAAATTTTCTCTTAGAGATTTCACATCGAGCACGGCCATTTTACTAAAATTTTTTGATTTAGGTAAATTTAGGTTTGCCATCCATAGCATTGTGGAAATAAGTATATTAGGCTAACCGTGCGTGCCCTAGTTGCACCTTTGTCAACTTCTTTGTCTTTATGTAATTATAATTTATCATACAGCTGTTTGTGTATAAGTGGAAGAAGGCAGAAAAAGTTTAATGCGCTTGTTCCCTTCCGGAGCGGTGGTGGGTACTAGCCCCGATGGGATTATACAATGCAATCTAACGGCTACCACCTATCTATAACTGTCTGATTTAATTTTATAAAACAGTTACTTAAGATTTAGTATTTAAAAAATTAGTGGACGCAAACTGGTATATAGTCCGTCCATCCAGTTTGCATCCAGGTAAATTTCGACATCTATATCTATTACCATAATTATATGGACGCAAATTGGCTATTTTAATAAGCATAATAATAATAGTAGAAACAAAATATCCCCCCTCCCATCCTTATAACATACTAGCTGCTATCCGCGGCTTTGCCCACGTAGTCTAATTATTTAATATTTAACTCTCCATCGCTACCCGTTGAAATTTTAAGATGAAAAACGGCCTACGTCCTCCTTCAAACTTTAATCTATTTTTATTCAAATATCATCTAAAAAGTATTACATGATGTCTTTCTGGAAAGAATAAATTTTGAAAGTAGTGCACTGCGCACAACCGTTCCATAAGGAGTCAACCACGCGCATTACACGCGTCTGTGTCGCGCGGTCCTTAAACTATAGTGTTAACGTAGTGATTATATTCTATTTGATAGTGTTATTTTAAAACTGCGATATCTCCTAAGATATTCATTCAAATCGAGTGATGTGAAATGCAATTTTGTTTTAAATTAAATACTTGTGATGAATTACGTATTTTTTTGGATAAGGATTAACATCGTGTTTATAAAATAACCTTTGCAAATAATGCACTATTTTGAAACAAATTTGATTAGCATGAAAAAGGTTATAGTGAGCTAACCTTAAAAGATAGAAATATGCTGCCGCAGACTTTTTTTAGGACTTTTAAAAGGGAACAATTCTTTCATACATGATTTTTCCGAAACTTTCACCGTTAACGCAGCGCACGCTCTCAATACGAAAAAATCCCCCGATTTTAAAACATTTTTCAGTCATTGGTGCTCCGCTCCTATTGATCTTAGCGTGATGATGTACATCCTATAGCCTTCTTCAATAAATAGACTTTTTAATACTGAAAATTCAAGCAAACAAACAAACACACTCTTCAGCTTTTTAATATTAGTATAGATAGTATAGATTTTGGTTTCGAGCTCTTACAAAAAAATATAGACGAACTGCTTTCATACCAACATAGTCATAAAAGGCGAGTTTCAGTTCATTTTATTAATAGAAAATCTGGAAATTTAATTTGTCTATACTAAACACATTTAGCGGTGACGTGGTTTTGCACGTTTCCGTGTTTATATTCTTTATAATAACGTTGATAAGTATACTTTTGATAAAATTATCGCTATAAAAAGTAGCCTATGTTCTTTCGTTCCTCATTAAGTGTCTAAATACAAAGTTTCACTGTTATATTTTCAGAAATGACAATTTTCCATACAAACATTCAACACCTGTTTTTACCCCCATTTTCTACCCCAATTTTCGCGATAAAAAGTAGCCTATGTTCTTTTTTTCCTAATTAAGTGTCTGAATACAAAGTTTCACTGTTACGTCTTCAAAATGACGATTTTCCATACGAATGTTCGTATGGAAAATGTTAATCACCTCTTTTTACCCATTCTCCCTCATTTTTTAGTAAAAAAAGTAGCCTATGTTCTTTCGTTTATTATAAAGTGTCTAAATACAAAATTTCACTGTTACAGCTTTAAAAATTAATATGAACATTCATCCCCTCTTTTTACCCGTTCTCCCCTATTTTTTGCAATTAAAAGAAGCCTGTTGTCCCTCGGTACTCTATCTCTTTACCAAGTTTCATCAAAATCGGTTCTCTGGTTTAGGCGTGAAAGCGTAACAGACAGACAGACAGACAGAGTTACTTTCGCATTTATAATATTAGTAGGTATTTCCTTAGATTAAGATTTAGGATCAAGTTGGTAATAGTAAGATGAGTTCGCGTCCACCCTAAGACGCAAACGTAAAATTGATATACCAGTTCGCGTCCACCTCATTTTAACTTTAAAAAATACAATAATCAATCAAAATCATCATTATTTTTATTCTTTTATTAATTTTGAAGGTCTAGGAACTAATACAATCTTTAATTAAACTTAAAACATTGAAAAATTACGTATGAAACGCGCGCCGGTTCACTATTTTTTTACTAAAATTATTTTCACAACTTTTTTGTATAGCTAAGATCCATTTTTTTTTAAACAGGAAAAATTATGCGAACAATTCTTTTGTCTGTGTATGTGTGTTTATAATACATTGTATTATAGGCAGAAACGACTTTTCATTTCCCTAGGGCCTAGTTTGTTAGTACACTTATTTTTAAAGGTTTTTTAAAAAATCACATATAAAATAATCACATATACATTTTTAAAGAGCCAAGTAACAATTATATATTCTTAATATTAAAGTATATTATTATTTGGAGCATTAAACAAAATATCAAAATAGATGCTAAACATGGAACAGGTGCTCAAATAAGGCCTACGGGCTACCATTAGAAACTTACAATATCTTCTACGAAAATAACAATTATTCATATTAATCTTATAAGAGATCAAATTACTTCGGTAGGTTGTGTGGAAGAAATCACATACCTATCCAAGTATCAAACTCTGGCCCAGCACAGCCATTTTGCGCCCAGAGCTGACACATTAAACATCTTACCCACACACGCTGCGTTTTTAGAAAAAAAAAACTTGACACATAATATATATTTTAATAAAACGTTTTCTTATTGTGTCCCCCACAAATTATAAAGACTGTACAAGTGTCCCCTTCATTATTTTTCTACCTAATGTCGTGACTGCCGCCTCTTCAGGACTAAGTTCTGTTTTTAGGCCTAAGCGTTGCAATGTCGTACTTGGTTCTTTGAACAATTTTGCTGCTTTTAAAGTGCACATTTTCTTCTCACGAACCATTTTTATGGTTTTGATCATTGGTTCCTATCTCAAGTTTTCCTTGGTTTTTTGATTGTGTGGGCGCCATTCTGAAAAAAATGATAGTACCTACTTCTATTTAAAACGACATAACCAACAGTCTAAAATACTATACATATATGGGTAATACCTAAATATGGGCTAGCCCATATTTAGGACCATTGCAATAGCCCATATTCGAAATTCTTAACTAAAACTAATTTGATCGTGTATTTTACAAATCATAAATGGCAAGCAATAAATCGAGCGAAAATCATAAAATTTAACTTATATTCTGCAATAAAACACATGGTTACAATATTTAGACGTAATTTTCCTTAATTAAATAACACATTGATACTTGCCTCAGAAAACTTTTTGACACCAGCAACACAAGTATGTTCAACACTGGCGACAGCTCGCCCGCGATTGGCGATATTGAGCGAGTGCGATGTTACGCTGCCTCCACACAATGGGCCATGATGGCTCATGACAGACGTTTACGAATGTGTCGAGTGCGTAATCGCCTGTGAGCGGCCATGATGGATTGTAATCGAGTGTGATCGCCGCTGTGTCGGTTTTTCGGACAATCATCAAAGGAAATTCGGGCCATGATCGACGGCGCGTCCACATGATCGTCGATATTATCTAGCTCTTGCATTTTAACTTTTTAATATTCTGGATTTCTTATTAAGATATTTAGAATATTGCATACAATAAATTTTACATTTATCACTGTGTCTATATTTTTTAAGGGTTATGTAGACGTTAACAACAAAAACTAGTGAGTAGTGTAGTTTTTTTCGGTCAACTTAGTATTACCTGATCTAAATTGTTAGTAGGTTAAAATTTATTTGACGAGTTTTTTTACGAATAAATCCAACAACAATTTGCTCGGCTCGAAACTCTTAAACACTAGCTTTGTAGATCTGTGAAAACAGATTCACGCTAAGACTAATTAATTCTCCCGGGCCAATTATGATACAAAAATGGTTTAGAACTTTTTCATTGATTTTGAAAACTTATGTACAGCAGTAGAATCTGCAGCTTTCTCCTTTTTTAGTCGGTTAAAAACTGATATAAGCTAATCGAGCCGAAACATATTGAAATATAATAGGATTGATAGGCTATGTATGTTAGAGTTAAGGGTTTCGACTTTATGTATGTTATGATTATGAACAAAATATTATTATAAAAAATTCAAACATACTAATGTATGTATAGGGGAGACCGAGGGGAGTTGAAACAATTTTGACATTTTATTTCATAAACCAAATACTATAAACAATAATCGTATGATATTAGTACCAATCAATAGGTAATTATTTACCCTTGCGAATGATTAACATAAAGTAGTTATATAAACGTTAAATATTGTTTTAAATATCGACTAAACCTTAACAAGTCAATTTGTTTCAACTCTCCTCATACCGAGGTAAGATGAAACAGGGTTCGAGGAGAGTTGAAACATAAGATTTTTGAGAAGTTTTAGGGTGTAAAACGAAAAATATGATATAATGTCAAGGTATTTACTCAAATAAAATTTTTTAGCATGATACAACTTTCCTTAATAATATTTTGTATTACTAATCGATCAAGTAGGTAGGTAGATACTACACGTCTTTTCTAAATATTTAACACTTTGACTTAAAATAAAAGAATCTTTTTAAATCTATAACATACAATATTAATTAACTTTCAGTCGTTTCTTAAGTATTACAATCAGTCTTCAATCAATATTTCTTTAAATATTCAAGTTATAATAATATCACCAAGGTCAAAAATTATAAATTTGAAAATTAAACAGTTTAATTTGACAAGCAGTTGCGGCAAATATAAGCTAGTTCCCCATAAGTGCAAGCTTCATGAGCCCTTTTTTGCATTCTAAACATTGCACCAGTTTTTCTCTGGCTCTGCTATTTGAATATGGCTCTAAACAACAAATGCAGTAGGATTCTTCTTCGCTGTCTTCGTTTTCTTTTTGTTTTGTTTGATCTGTTAAAACTTGTAGCTCGAGCGATACTTGTAGGTTGAGGTAGTCTAAGAGAAAGAACAGGATGTCGTATCATAAATGATCGAAGCCAAACTTCTCCAGCCATTTCATGTTCAGTCCAAGAAGAAGGTATTTTTTATTATATTCTACAGCCAATCTGTAAGCTAAAGTTTTGGCTTCTTTTGTTCTTAGGCCGAAGATAGCAGCAGCGCCGTTTAAAAGATACTCGCACAGTGTCTTCTCTTCTGACGCTGTAAAAACTTCATAAACAGTTTTTTAATATACCTGTAAAGGGAAGTATGGTTCAGATCATAACTCGAAGCCGCGTCACGAAGACTTTTCTGTCTTAAAGTTACTTCTGCTGCAAGATCGTCTATTTCGCTACTCGCAATAAATACCTCTATCAGTCTTCCTTTTATGATCAGTAAGCATTCTGAAACTAAATAAAAAAATGAACTTAGCATAGATATTATATAGTCACCACCCGACATGTTAAAATTAAAAACAAGGAGAGTTGAAACAGCCTGTTTCAGCTCTCCTCAGTAAAAAAAATCTCCAATTTTTATTTTAATCCACAATAGAGAATTAAATATATAGACATCAATTGTACCACATATATACAATGAATATTTAGTTAATGAGCTTTCGAAACACATATAACATAAACCAAAATGCAAAACCTTTATAAAAATATGAGCACCATAAAAAAACATGAAAAACTTACATTTTACGATTTTTGACATACGGCACACAGAACTCCTCAACCGCGCGATGCACGCCACCGACGTAAACTGACATGTCTGTGGGCGGAGGAAAACTGTTCAAAGGCAACGTTGCCAACTCGCTAACAGTTTCAAATTTAGAGAAATCTGTACTGTTTCAAATCACCTCTGTGTCAAATCCCCTCGGTCTCCCCTACATAAAACTCTGAATGAAATTTATAAAATATAGTTGTTGCCGACTTGTACTTACTAAAAATGTATAGTCTGAATGTATAGTAAGTAGTCCAAAATAGGTTCATACGTACTGCTACCGTTAGTCCGTGGTACGTACGCAACGTGGACCTACATCGCGATCTAGATTTGCCCACAATAGCGCAGCATTTCAAAGAGCTAGCGGAACGTTACTTTGAAATAACGGCTGCCCACCCAAACCCGGTGTGACTACACACAGGCCACAAAAGCGCCAGCCAAACTTAGGAGACCCCGTCACGTCCTCTCGGATCCTCCGGATCCAATAACCTCGGCAAACGCGAGCCTCCCTCCCAATCCAAGCAACACTAACTCACAGGACACTACACTACACCGTCGCCGCCAGTCTAGGCGACGAAGACCTCTCTTACGCCCGGCGTCTGAAGCCGAGCAACGAGCCGCCACTATTCCTCTATCAAGTCCACCCAGTAACCAGAACGCAGCACCAAATCGAGGTACGGTCTCCCGGGAGACAGCCCCTGTTGCTGGCGTTGTAGGGAACAGTCCAATACATCTAAATAATGATGTCTCGGGCTGAGCACTCTGCTCGGCCCACAAAGCCCAGTGAAGTTGTACAAACCGCGAGGCTGGCAATATATTAATCATTCAAAAAAAAAACGGACTGCTTGGTCACGGAGGCGACTGGCGATAATTAATTTATACACGATGAACCTGGCTAGTAAAAGACTTCAAATTCCATCAAATTTTTTATTCAAAATAAGTACTTACCTATATTTACATTAGTTGAAAAAAAAACTAAGTAGACACTTCAAGAAACATTCATAATAAACTTAAAACTAAAAAAATTGTAGATTTTAGAACTTCATGCTATAATGGAAAAAACCTAACCAATAAATTTCAATATGGGAATTCAGCTATAAACAGTATTTTAGTGATACATTTATTTAAAACTAGCGGCCCGACCCTGCTTCACACGGATATTAAATATACATACCTATAAACCTTCCTCTTCAATCACTTTATCTATTAAAAAAAACTGCATCAAATTCCATTATGTAGTTTTAAAGATTTAAGCATACAAAGAGACATAGGGACAGATGAATCGACTTTGTTTTATACTATGTAGTGAAGCAATAAATTGTGTGATCTGTACTGTACCAGTTGACCTCTAAAGAAAACTGTCATTTTTTTATTACAGAGTATCTAATTTACTGTTAAATAAAATAATATTAAAATGACAAATCCTTTAGAAACATACTTGGAATATTTATGAATTAAACATATTTTCTATGTGCAAAACAGTATTGACAATAAAAATGCTTAAACTATAAAAAACAATCAAATTTTATTTCTGATTAAATAGCATAAATTTTCAAACAATAAAAACTTATGCTTAAAAAAATACACATGAACTCTTTACAATTTAAGATTATTATTACAGAAACTATTTTTTCTATATCTACATTATGACCAACAATCAAATATTTCTTGAGGTCAAACAACGCCTTCAATTTCCATACAGTAAAATTTATTGCTAAGAAAAATTACTAAATGGCATAAACCCTTTACAACTTGGGGTATTACAACAACAAATTTTCCTCTTTTCAACAGTGTCGACATGCAAGTTGTTCAAATTATTTGAACCATAATCAAATGTTATTTCAGATCCAGCTAAAATATCAATAACACTGAATATTGCAAGCTTCGGTACTGGAGAATTAACTCTTACAGGAATTATTTCACAATTTGGTTCACAACTGTGATTAATGTACCGCCCAATGTTGCCAAAATACATAGGATCTACAAAAATTTGTGTAGCTGTATTGTTACAATATTCATTCAAACAGAAAATATAGTTCATTTTGCAAGCTTCCTTATTTAATTTATATCTAGAGATTGCTTGCGATTTTGTGATTAGTTCACCAGCATACTCACAAATAAATGATCCCTGTTCGATGAATTTATTTGTAAACAATCCTAGACCTTTATTGGCATCACAAGTTTTTATTGAAAGCTCATCTTTAGGACCCTTTTGAACTAGACGATTACTACATTTATCAAAACACTTACATAAATCATTACATTCTATAATTAAACAATCATTTACATTTTTTGTTCTATTTAATCTATAAGTTACCATTCCTGTTTGTTCTTCTGTGTATGTTATGTAGTTAACCCCACCAGAAAGTCTGATACATGGACAACTTTTATCACACTTAGTACACTTACAGCAGTTTGTTAATTGAGAATTGTAAGTTTGAATTAAAGTTTCATATGATTCAGATAGCTCTGATGGACCAGGAATGTTTTCTTCAACATAGAAAATATTTTTATCAAAATGTAAATAATCGTCACACATCTTTACAAATTACTTTCATACAAAATCATGTAAAATACAATTACTTCATGTCATTGATTGTCATCTTATTCAAATGTAAGACAAAATTTAAACATAAGTATTCAGTTAATTTTTTTTAAATATATAATTTACATTACTTGAATTACAACATTCATAAAGTACTTGAACAGAGATTTGGAATAAGCCATATAAGTGTGTGAATTCTATATTGTAAAGATGGAATTATTTCAAAGAACCGGAAAGATCTTACTTACTCCAAAGTAGTTTGACAACAAAGTCTGATATCCTTAATGCGATTCTTAACTCGAATTAACAAAGCAATTTAGGTAACTCAAAAGAATATATAATATGAATGCTCTCGACCAATAATTCAAAATCGAATACTTAAAGCAAATAATAAATGAAAATTAATGTATCAGTCTCAGACATGGACCTAAGAGTCTCAGACTAACAAAAAAATACCCACTGTACATTAACTGTAGGTACACAAAACATGTAATTTTATTCCACGACAATTTCTCTGAGCTCTGTAGTATCTTCATAAATAATTCACTTCACACTTGTATTCCGATTGATTGAAATTTAACATAATGGTACCAAATTGACTAATTTTACTTGATATCTGTAATATGTATGTACTGTATTGAAGTTTTTTTTTTGTATTGTACAAAGAGAATTTAATCACTACGTTTTAAGAGCCAGGACCTATACACATTAAACATATATATTCTTATTTATATTCACAAACTACTTAGAGTTTATATAGGTACACCTAATATTTTAAAAAACAGTTTACATAACATTCAGATTTCTGTTCTCAGATTACTTAGTAATCACCAATGGGTGCACAGTCAAAATAATGTCAAAATTGTATGAACAGCAGCGACTCTATCGTCAGATGACGGAGTCAAAATGACATCTGACTGTGACGTAGAAGATCAAAGACTGCAGTGATGGTCATAGTATATTATCTATAGTGATGATTACTGTCAATTTTCAATCTCGTGTCACACACATCTA
>NJDC01014885.1:0-12485 GCA_002245475.1 Calephelis virginiensis
TACTGTATAGATAATATTACCGTGACTTGGTCGAGGTTCGCAAACATATTTTATGCTATAATAAAGTGTTGGGGAAAGGTGGCCAAAGCGGGTATAGCGGGCAAACCGAGTTTTGTGTTTTAAACTTTCGTCCTTTAGGGCCTAAAGTTTAGGCTAATTGAACTGAAGTAGGTACGTGACGACAACGCCCCCATTCTCCACGTGCGCATTGCGTGCTAAGAAGTGTATCGGTGTTAAAAAAATATTTTTATTCGAATTTGAAAAAAAAACAATAATGTGTTTTCTTCATCATAATTAAATGTTTATACAGCATAGTCTTAAGTGTTGGTTAGTAGGCTTAAGCAATACAAAGCATTTTATGTTTTAATGTGTAATTTGTGAAATGACAAAGCGATTGAGGTAAAACGGGTATAGTATTCCCTTTGCTCCCTATGGTAAGCCAAGGCAGTTAGTTTTATCTTCTATATTCAGTGAACAATTACAAGTGTAAGACATATCAAACTGCATTGGATGAAAAAGGTTTGGAATGAGTGTATTAAGAGCAGTAATAGAGCTTAAAAATTCTGTGAAAAGCATTCCAAAAAATTCGGTATACTTACTCATGTTCGGTATACTCGGAAAAGAGTCAGAAGATATAACCTAGTTTTCACTTCGAAGCGATAACATTGACTGCTAGAACATATATTTTATATGGATACGCCTTTCTTATAACTTCCGAAAAGGGGTTTTTTGAATTGGTTTATTAGTACACTGAATTGAACAATATTTTGCATTATTTTAAAAATGTATCCACAGGAAGTGATCTGTAAGAAGGATTTGCTATCCTGCATTAAAACTTGACATTTCCTTAACCAGAATCGACGTCCATTGCTCCAACAAGTGAATTCAATAAACTGCAAGTCTAGGAGATTTTTTAAAATACTAAAATACTAAATGAAGTTGTATAATGTTGCAAGTTGCAACACGTTTATTCAATACTACCTAATACTATGCTAATACTACTTCATACTGTTTGCCAATCCTGTAAGTAAACTTGGCATGAAGTTATGTATATGCATTGTAGCATACTATGTAAGAAAATCTAGACTCTAGAGCAGAGGTTCCCAAACTTATTTCATGTAACGCCCACTTTGAAAATCAGTTGTTTTGTAGCGCCCCCCCCTCGTTTTTTCTTGTCAATAACCTCAATAACATATTTGTTGCGCCTAGTTTAAAAAAAACCATTTTTTTCAAGATTTATACCGCCCCCCTCTAGGCTTCCAGCGCCCACAAGGGGGCGTTATCGCCCACTTTGGGAAAGGCTGCTCTAGAGGTTCAAATGTTTGTCTACATTCTGGATTTCAGTTAGGTACTTGGTCACTTTATACTGAGAGTTGTTATGTCTCTAGTTTGTAAACTACAAAACTTATGACTTGTAAAAACTACGGGATATTTTGTATAGAACATACTATAAATCGTAAAACTAATAAGATTAATCGGATTACACTTTGGTGAATATAGTCCAATTTGCATTTTGACTTTTACCCTCTCTCCTACGGGAACCATGTTTAGTAGAGTACCTACGAGCCGAATTTCTTTACGATCGGTTTATTAGATTGGGCTTAAATCGCGGTAATGGTACAGACAGACAGAGTTGCCCAGTTTGTCACCTGCACCTATTTTTTAAAATATCTTTTAATTCACCCTTCTACGGCTTTATTAAAAGTAAAGATAAACCGTTTATTATAATGTACAATTTTTGTGTCATTTATTTAATGAAGACATTTAAAATAATCGTTAAGTTGGTTTAAGTAATTATTGGGTATAGGTACTCGCTTTGTCCAAATAATAAAAACCAATTCAAAAATTATAAAATACTTACTTTGAATCCTCGGTGATGAAAGCGGTTTTCCTTTACTTTTTGATAGATCGCTTTATGTCTTCCTTAATGTTTTACTATTGGTGTTTTACTACTATCTTTAGCACAATGAAACTACACTATATTTTCATTTAACATAAAAATGATTTAGGTTGTTTGATATAAAACAGGTATTTTTAGTGAAAATCGAAACGATATTAGTCTAGTAATCGTGTAAAAAATTAAAAAAAAAGAAACATTATTATAATTATCATCATACTAGCCATAGAACGTCAACAGTCGAAGATAAGCCTCCCCGTATCATAAACATAAGTCAATATTTACTCTTCAGTTCAATTTACTATTCAGACTCCTGCTCCCAACAGAGTATGGTGGGAACGGCATGGACATTTGACATAATTTTCGTCTAGTCCATGTTCAGTTTAAAACTCACTTGTTGGGAACTCCGTTGAGGTTAAAGAGCTTTAGTAAGGTTAATATTACATAAGCCTTCCATCGACTCCACTATGACTACAATGGCATCGTCAATTAAAGGTGAGTAATGTACTCGCCGATAATTTTAATACCTAGTCCTTGCCATTTCAGGTGTTTGAAGGCGTATAGAATCCCTAGAATCGCCCTCGTAGACTGCATTCTGAGGCATTCTGCTATACAATCACTTTGTGGTGTTTTCGTACATACACTTAAGCACCTCTATAATAATAATAATAATAATTATAACAATTTTCGGAAACCGCCTTGTTCGGGAGGCTGGAAGTCATCAAACTTGCGTTCTAGACGATTCGGGATAACCCACACCTTCTGCTTCATCGACAAAACCTCCCTTCTCCCGTCTTCCGCGCTGTGAATCGGCTCCAATAGACGTGTCTTTTGGTAAGACTTGGGTGCCCTTATTTCACTTTATCGTTTCCTTAATCCCTTGCGGTGTTATAGGATCGCATATTGAGACGCAGGGACTCCAAAACTTGCTTATTGATATGCTTATATGACTGGGCGTCGTTGAAAGTTTGAAGATACATGGAGCGCCAACTTGCCATAAGGTTCCGGGTATGACCCGAGAGTTTTTCGGGTCTATTTTTGCGTCGGGGTTACAAAAGAATGTCCTTACCACTTGAACAGTTTTAACCAGCTCGTATTTATGTCGTCCACTGAAACACATCTGTCCAGGCAATCTAGGCGATTTTTAAGTATATGTTGCAAGCTTTGGGGGTTTTGAATACATATGTAGGTCGGGTCTAGTCTTCATCAGTCGGGATCTCTTGTTTTGGATGACAATATTTAACGTGCCTCTCACAATTCTGTGGTCACTACCAGTTTTAACCCTGTTCAGTGTTCACAAACCACAAGGACATAGTTAAAGATAATTTTGTCTTCTGGTGGACAAGATAAGGTCAATTTCATTTGAAATAAAGATAAAGATAAATAACAAAAAAAAAATACAAAAGCATTAAAAATGTGACTATGTTATAACGTCATCACGTGTTCCGGTTCGGAGGGTTAGGTAGCCGGTAAACTTACCTTTGCCCGAGGTCTAACACCCCGGCCTCAGGTTGGCAACGTACCATTACCCCCAATAACCGCGTGCCTATTCACGCAGGTTTTAGTTTTAATTAAAGTAGACGTTGCGTATCGCCTCTAAGTATAGTATCGCCTCGTTGGCCGAGGGTTTAGCATTCGTGACGTGACGAACCCCAAAGTAAGTGTGATTACTTACTTTGGGGTTAGAACAATTTGTGTAATTTGGCCAGAGATATCTTCTTTATATTAATACGTTATTCCAAAACTTTGGAACCCTTTTTTACGAAAATTGCGCGAACGGAGGAGACGTATGAAATTTGGTACACTTGTAGTTTATGTGTAGGAGAAGTGCAGAACGCTAATATTTTTCAATAATAATGCTTATAAAGTACATTAAATCAATAAATAAAATATTACCCACACTAGCATACATTTGACACACACAAACAAATATATTGATGAAAACGATAAAAGATCACAGATGGCGCACTAAAAAGTTTGGGAATAAAGTTTGGTCTTGAAAAATGAAGATGGCGAACTTAACAACAAGATATTAAAATTTACTATGGTCGAATTTCGACTAATGGGCGACCTCTAGTTTAATTAATTGAAGATTCAGAGACGTCAATGAACATTTAACTTGTTATTAAGTCACAGTTTTGTGTGGGAAATGTTGACTTAATGACTGATTAAAGAATAATAATTGATGTCTCTAAGTGCGACCCTTATTCGATTGTTAGTGGGCTGAAAACATAGTCAACCCATACCATTCTCCTGACTTAACACTTACTTGGAACTTTACATTTAATCGAGTTAATAGTATTGATTAGTTTATAAAACTTCACTAAATGAGTTTCTATCGGCACTTCATAGTAGATGAGAAGCCATAGAAACTCCCCTCTTCGTAATTGCCATCGGTCCCATACATCTAAATTTTGTCTAGGGGCTTGGAATTTCCTTAGCATCATATTCCAACTAGTCGTTACTCGCGTCTTGGCCAGCACGGTTAATTTACCCGATACCTCCTGTTTTAATTAATTTAATACAGCGCCATCTATCTACTTTTGAGCCGTTTAAAGTTTTGTAATTCTCAACGATTATTCGGTATAATAATTGTAAAATAAACTGCAATAACTACTTACGTATATAAATTTTCATGACATAAATAGAAATGAAAAATTAATTTAAGAAGACAAGGAAATAAAAAAATGGTACTTTAATCGGATTCTCATTGATAAACATACGTTAATACATATTTCCATCTCTATATAGCACTAGCTTTTAAGGGCGACTACGCTTGCATTTAAGTCATTACAAAAGTACAAAGTTTTATGATGATTGGTAAAGCATTAACAACAACAACTTACTTTTAAGTTTGTTATTTAAATACATTTATAATATTAGTAGTGATGTACCTACATATTTATGAAAATATCCTGTCGCGTTGTTTGTTTGGAATGAACTCCGAAACTACTGAACCGATTTCGTTCAAATATCTGTTTAATTTGATACCACCAAAGACGGTGTAATATTATTAGTCTCTGGTACAACTATTATAGAACAGTTTATAATTCGATGACTCAAAGGACTTCTTAGGACAGTAATATGCAGGCAAAGCCGTGGACAACAGCTAGTACATTATAAATTATAGGGATCTGTGTCTAGGTTACATATAGATACTGGTAGCAGTGCCACCGCGTAAATAAGTAGGTAATGTTTACATATAAGATAGCATCCGGAGGGCGGTAGGGTTGGCAAATAAAAAAAAACGAGTTTAAGGTAAAGGATAGGTACGCCTCGTTGGTCGAAGAGATACGATACAGCTTAGCGCCATACGCGAGACTAGGATTTGTTTCCGAAATAGCATTTTTTGTTTAACCGGATCCGTCTTACTGCAAAAAAATAAACACTCGTTGAACTCATATTTTATTAAACACTGTCTAAAATTAGATTTTCAATAATATCATGGAGCCACATAAATCACGTGTAGCTTAATATTGGTTGAGTATCAATTTTAGACAGTGTTTAGTATAACATTTAAATATCTTTTGTGGCACCGCAAGTAGGCGTTAATATCTGTGACTTAATGCTTAAATAATTTCGGTATGTATGTGTTTACATATGTATTATTGTGTACTGCGGCTGTAGCTGTTGCCCGCGTGGTCCCACAGGTACATTGTTTTGGGATAAAAACTATCCTATGTGTCAATTCAAGTTATCATGTATGTATCTACCGAATTTGGTTAAAATCGGTTAAATTCGGTATTTGCGTGAAGGACTAAGAAACAAACATAGCGACGGTGGTAGGCATTTGTGTGATGAAAATTTAGTTAGCTGCATTTCCGGGTCTGGGTGTTCATTAGATTTATTATGGTACCTATTTAAGTATTTCTATGTATTAGTATCGTTGACGAGCACCCAAAACACAAGCACATAATTTGCTCAAGTACTTTGGGTTTAGATTCAATTTGTGTCCATGAATATTTATTTTTTTATTTTATAAATTAATATTAAGAACGAAAGTAAAATGAAATTGCAGACCGTACCGAGTACTTATCACAAATTAACGTTAGTATCAAGTGCACCGCTAATGAAGTCAGTCATTTGTTTAATTGTTCGTGATTTTATTGTTTTATTGAAAAGCAAACTCGATGTGCAATGAAATTCGGGAAAATGATGCAGACAGTAAAAGAAGTGTTGCCAATGCAAACAATGAAAGAAATGTTGCCAAATAACGTTTACTCGTCATTTGTGAATAGTGGTGTGTTGTGTTTTGTACCTACTTTGCAAGTGGTTCCAACTGTCAGCGTCAGTGTCATAACTTGATGTTACCTATACGAGAACAACCCTTATGGGGTTTATTTTTGCAGACGATTTTTTTGGTGTTAAGAGATAGAAACCTAGTCGCGTCCTTTACAACCAAAACTATGATGCGATGCCAAATGCCAATCTCAGGCTAGGCCTTTTGTTTTGATAAATTTACAGAGTGCCTACCCTCACGTTTACCCTTTTCTCTTGGCTTCGTTATTCACTTATCATGAATTAGGCAATATTGAGGTCGTAGCATTGTAGCGGGAATAAGCAAGGCGCGTGGTGATATTAGTAAAGGATAGTCGTTGCATTATTTCACCGTCTAACCTGACTTACTGCACTAGTGGACAATGCAACCGAATTGCTGGGCTAGCGGCGATGGGGTCGTCACGTTCTCGATAATCGGCAATTAGCAGCAAAGGCGTCATGACGTAATATCATACTTAGTTGGGATGTTACTAACCTTGCACACGACTTTTATTAGCCCTGCCCTTTTATTAGGTAGCTGCTTCCTTCTTTTCATTAAATAAAAAAAATATTTGTTAAGATAACGTTTTATCTTATCTACTGTAAACCGTTACCGAAAATCATTAGTCAGGAGAAGAAAGGAAAAAATCATTAAATAAAAAAAATATTTGTTAAGATAAAGTTTTATCTTATCTTTTGTAAACTGCCACCGTTACCCAACATCATTAGTCAGGAGAAGAAAGGAAACATGTTTCGTTACAAAAATATGGCTAAATACTAAAAAAACTTATTTTGTTACAAAATTTAGCTTTTTTAATTAATATTTTATTCGTAATTTTACTGGTTACGAGAGTTTATAACTGGTTACGCATTTTTTAATGAAAAACACTTGTACTGTTTTACATATCACTTAGAATTTATTTTTTTATAAATAGTCTACCGGTTTCGCTTATGATAGCATTATCGGGACTAATTTAAACTAGGAGTTTAAGTAAAAATATGAATAATTCGAAGTGTTATCAAGTGCCCGCGCCGGCGATATAAAAATATATTAAATATGCTATGCTATTAATATGAGACATTAAATTTTAATGTCTTATGTAGCTAGTCCTTTTAATGATTAAAAGGACAATGGCAAGATTTCATACATTAAAAATAATTAATACCGTACGTAATTGAAATTGATGTGTGGTCAAAGAACAATTTATAGCGAACAAAAAAATATAAGAAAAGTTGGTTGAAAAATTTAAGCGAAAAAGATATACCACCATAATGATCCTTCGCCTTGCTTATTCCTGCCGCCATAATGACTATCTGGTTCGAAGAGTAGGTTCACATTTGGCCTTACACCCCGGCAACAGGACAGCGACATATATCATCTGTTGTGTCTATAGGCCACGGACCACCTGTGTCCCCCATAAAAAAACCATGAGCTTGCTCGCCACCATTTCACTTAACAAAATAGAAATTACATGTAGGTACATAATAGAAACAGAGACGACAAACCCTTAAAAATATAGTTTCCTTAAAAAGCAACAATTCAATGCTTTAGACCAGAGATTCCCAAACTTATTTCATGTAACGCCCACTTTGAAAATCAGTAATTTTGTAGCGCCCCCTCCTCGTTTTTTTCGTCAAAAACCTCAATAATAACATGTAAATGTCTCGCCTGGACTTCAATAAAACCATTTTTTATGTTTGTTTCCCGCCCCTCTCTAGGCTTCCAGCGCCCACAAGGGGGCGATAGCGCCCACTTTGGGAAAGGCTGCTTTAGACCAACATTTTACAATTTGATTCATGAATTACCTGGTAACATTAACTACTTAATATTACTAGTTTAACGTTTTTTTAATAATTTATAATAAATCTGTTCAAATATGAAAAACTAATAAATTTCAACTCCGTAAAGAGAAAAGATTAATTTATTTTGTGCGATCGCAAAATTGTGTGTTGGAGGCGTCTTAATGAAATAGTCTGTAGGGTTACTCTTGAAGCTCGAATCAAGCAATATTGGAAATTGGAATCGAATATGTTATTTTAGGTACTTTTGAACACAATACTGGCGTATTGTTTACATTTCATTTATAGTAAACAATAAATTATTTTATCGGATTCGTTAAATTTATTTGTAACTTAATGCTCGCAATCCGCAAGTATAGTGTTCAAAAGTACCTAAAATGACATTTAAGATTCCAATTTCCAATTCGCATGACATCGAGATTCAAGAGTAACCCTACTGATCTCAATTACTTCATACAATTTCTCTCACTAGATAACCGAACCGGCACAGATGGCGGCGGAGACACGAATACCCTGGACATGGGTAGCAGGTCCTCACTCCACACTGGCCTGCAGATGTCGGAAGACGAGCATTGGGAGATGAACTACCACGAGGCAGCTATATACTTAGAAGTAAGTAAGTGAACACAGGACCGTCTAATCCAGAGGTTCCCAAACTTATTTCATGTAACGCCCACTTTGAAAATCAGTTGTTTTGTAGCGCCCCCCCCCTCGTTTTTTTCTTGTCAATAACCTCAATAACATATTTGTTGCGCCTAGTTTAAAAAAAAACATTTTTTTCAAGATTTATACCGCCCCCCTCTAGGCTTCCAGCGCCCACAAGGGGGCGTTATCGCCCACTTTGGGAAAGGCTGGTCTAATCTATCCTAGCTGTGCGTACCTATTAGGTATAGCAAGTATTTGATGAGTGTAAGCATTTGCCATTAATATTTACATATTGATAACTCGTATTTATATCAATTTACCTATTTTGTGACCATTTTAATTGTATAGCACCGAGGATAGAACTTAAGATGCCGGCTTCAGACAAGATAATATCTAACATCGCGGTCATATTTGTACAAAATATTCCATTCTATAAATTTAAATATTAGACATTCATACTTCCGTAATACATTGATAATTAATGCTATAATTGCGAATCTATCGTCCTACCCGTCACACATTTCTTTTACCGATTTCGATAAGTTTCGAAATGCATATGTCTCAAGACCCGAGTTCATAGGTTTATTACATAACATAGGCTTTCTATTTTTTAACGCGAAATTATTATAATATGGGAAAAAAGTCTTGCGAAAGCAGCTGGTTCCCTATAAATTGTTATTATATAAATACATATATGTATAAATACTAAAGTAAATTTATTAAATACCTATCCAAAGAAATCCAGCAATCTGTGATTATCGCCCAAATTCTTGTCTTGAGAAACATATCCGTGCATTGTGGACGGTGGGAAGTATTAACACTGGCTTTGTAACATTTTATTTTCAGGAAGGTCTAAACAATGAGAAATTTGACTCGCACCCGTCTAGTCCAGAGGAGCTGCCGGCATACTTGCGAGTCCATAACCCCTGGTACCACGGCCTGGACCTGCTCGCCTCCTTAGTCCTTATACTTTTAGCATTTACAGAAGACCCAGCGGTACCCGCTTTTGAGGTAATTGCTACGACTCTAAAACCAAAATCCCGATTGGTATAAGGATAGGTGTCCTAATAAAAAAAAGATATGCGACTGTCTGTTTAATGTAACTACACTAAAAAACAAATCCTTGTTCTACGTTCGGGGAAAAATATTTTTACAAAAACACAAGTTAGGTAAGTGTATTAAAGTTAATATTAAACTTACCTATCTATAATAACGAGATAATAAATCAATAGCATATTAGATATAAGACACTTCACAGATCTCATTAGTTACCGACGTACATTACTAATATCATGTATATTGTATATTATGTTGCATTGAACTCCACTTGAAAAAATACTCTTAGCTCTCACTGTCTTATTAATAAGCATAGACTAAAGTACTTCAAAATTTAAGTTGTCAATTTGGCGTTACAGTCTGTATTACAGTGCAATAAAAACAATAATGTCAAATAAAACCTTGGAGTAAGTACATAACTTCATACAAAGAGTAAAGTAACTGACTTCATATACCTAGCTTTAATAAGATGGCTAAGGTTCCCACTTATGGACAGTTACTTTACTCTTTGGTTCCCGCCAACGTCAGAGGTGCGTCAGAGTTTATGTAGAACTTGTGTACATAGACTATACACTTATCTTGTGTAGGACTGATTATGTAGAATCGGTCGGCTAACTCAAGGGAAATCCAAGCCAGTTTTTGCTGGCTTATTAAATTATAACTGGTTTAATTTAAAAAAAAAGCACCTATTTAATGCATGATTTAATGTGACTTAATATTGACAAGACATTATTCTACTTAAAAAGGAATATCCGACATTTAATCTAAAATGGAATTTTATTAATGTAGTTACCCGAGGAGACTTAGGTCGACATTCCACGCTCGCATTGCTCCGGTATAAATTGCTTGTGTATGAAAAGAGTAATGGATGTGGATGAAGCCAGACAGATCTGCCAGGATCATTAGATTTGGCACTCGATACTTTCTGCTTAACGCGTGAAGGGCTTGGCTTGAAGATATGTATGTATTAATGATAATATACCCACTAGTCTGAAAGAAGTGCTCTTTTGTTTCTCACTTTTGGCTTAGAACATATGATGCGCTTTCCATTCTTCTAGTTTGAAGAAGATTTTATAAATGTTTGGTATTATTTGTTCTCAGTTACCAGTATGGGCTCACGGCACCATAGAATTATTAGCGTTATCAATAATCGGCATAGAACTCCATCTTAAGCTGAAGTGGATAGGTTGGGGGACGATATTGAAACACAAACGGACTATGCTAAAGGTATGTCTAACTCTTTACTAGTAATAATAATAATAATAATTTTCTTATTAAGTCCGTATTTTTGAGGGCAGCGAAATCAAGCTGCAACTTAGTGTTGTTTGAGTAATTTCCACTCCTTTCGTGACGCCCACTTGCCGATTGCCACCTCTTATATTAAAAAAAAAACTTAATATACGACAGTATATTACATTTATTTTAAGTCATACCTTTTTTTGTTATACATCCTAACAGTAGTACTATTTAAACGATGCGTTTCGGCTATATTCATCAAGCTTCGGAAATCCGAATGTATTTTAAAGATATCTATATAGAGTTCTTATTGTAAAATCAATCATTTCGCTTAAATTTCGATTAGGTCAGCCAATTTCAAAATAAAGTATAAAGTGTAAAAACAGTAGAAAATGTAAGCCAAAGCGCATAATTTAAATAGTAGTACTATACCTATTAGAGTAAAAAAAAAACTTTGTCCACATGAACCATACATGTGGTTGGTACTTGTGCTCATCGACATTTTTTTAAACTTAACCTAGTTAACTATATGTATAGCAAAACTGTATTTTAATGCAAACGTGTGTATGTTTTTAATCATGGGTCTTATCATTTGAGTATCTCACATGAGTACCTATCTAGTTGAGTTGAGGTAAGAATCGAAAACGAAACATATTAACCAAAAATAGCTTTGACTAACAGTCTTAGTATATATCCATAAAATTTTCTTCCATAAAGCTTCAATTACGAGGGTCAAACTGAAAGTTCTTAGAAAATCAAAAACTAAGCATTCTAGCAAGTTATTAGTTTTATTATAACTTTTCAAAATAGCGTCCATTTACATCAATACATCGCTGCATTCGATGGAACCATTGAGAAAAGCACCTTGCCCACTCGGCCTTAGACCCCTAAGTAGTAAATCCAGCTTTCGTCACCCGTTAGTATGTCGAACACAGCATTTGAGTCACCTCCGTTAAATATTTGGATCATTTCTCGGCACCAATCAACACGGCGGAGTTTTTGAGCCTCGGTCAAATTATGCGGTATCCAGCGGGCACAAAGCTTCCTGACCGCTAAATGTTCATGGAGGATTTTGTGCACTTGACTCATACCTATGCCTAGACTTGTCCGAATCTGCTGATAGGTCACTCTTTTGTCAGTCTCTATCATACGCCGCACAACACTGATATTGTCTTCAGTCGTCGCTGTAGAAGGCCGTCCCTCACGCAAATCATCGGTGAGATTAGTTCGACCACGTTTGAATTAATTTAACCAGTTGTAAACTGTAGCACGAGATGGGGCTTGATCGTGAAAAGCCAATCGAAATCTATCATAACTTTCTTGTTGACTTTTATGACATCGAAAGTCATAAAAAATCATTGCACGAAAATTTTCTCGGCTTAAATTCATTCTGACGTGCACAGACAATTTTCAATTTGCCGCCAAATCGTAAAACAAATGACAAATGAATGAAATGTATACTCAATACTATTGATAAAGAGTTCTATTTTCAAAATTTAAACTTATTTTTTTAAAATAATGCTTTTAAGTTGCCAGTTCTAAAAACTTTCAGTTTGGCCCTCGTAAAAGCTTCAATTCTTTTTTTAAATCTTTT
>NJDC01014893.1:0-19206 GCA_002245475.1 Calephelis virginiensis
GACCAACATTTTTTTTTATTAGAAAATTGGAAAAATCCAATTTTCTTTTTTGTTGGCCGACCCGGGATTCGAACCCTGGACCTCATGCAGTCAAGCCCAACACCCGGACCGCTAGACCACAGAGGCGATATAGAGGCCTATTTTGAAGACCTCGGGAAATCGTATTTTTTTGACGGGTTAAAAAAGTTGGAGCATCGCTGGTCCAAGTGTATTGAATTGAAAGGAGACTATGTTGAAAAATAAATCTTTGCTTTCTCAAAATTTTCTTTATTTTTTCTTAGGCTAAAAATTTATTGAAAGGCCCTCGTACTTACTACGATAAGAAGAAATAAACTTACTTGAAAATAATATTAATTTAAAACATCAGCTATTGAAGAGCAGAGTTTAAGCAAAAAAGGTGTGTATGCGATTCACACACGCTAGAAATGAAACTTCAGTAAATCGAGAAAAGAATGAGGAGAATATATATGCGTGTCTCTTACCTGTAAAAGAATGAGATGAATGTATATTTGTGTCTCTTACCTTTTCTAATAAGAAGATTTTCTAATTCTAATAACTATATAAATAAAAAAACTTAAAGCATAGCATCCCGATGTCTAAAAGATTTTGCTAAATAATCAATGTTACTGACCCCAACATTGCCTATCGGAACTAGTCTTGAATTTATATAACCCAGATAACCACCTTATTAAAATTTATATTTGAGCCAATTTTACTCATAAATTTATGAGTTATTCAATGACATATAACAGCGCTCTCTACCGTTAGTTCAGAAGTTCAGTTTTCCATCGTGTTGGTCCGGGTCTGCTGACTAAAATAGATCACCTGTCCCTCTGCCAGGCACCTCGTAAGAGGCGAGCACAGGTAAAACAAGATCACTGGTGATAGAGTAGTGTGTAGCAACTTCCCTGGGTAGTTATTCATCGCTTTATCCATTCCTGCCGCTATAATGACAGCGTCACATTCCGATTCGAAGGGTAGGGAAGCCAGTAGATTTGCACAATAGGCCTTACATTCCGGCCATAGGACAGCAACGCACCTGTACCATCAATAGTGTCTACAGGCCATTATTATCTGTTACCATTAAGAGAGCCGTGTGCTTGTTCGCTGACTTCTCACATAAAAAAGAGTAACTATCCAGAGGCCAACTCAAAAGTACACAGAGTAAGAAGTTTTTTATTCTTTCTGTCAGTGCTTAAATTTATCGATAAAATACATAAATACCTACATACAATACCGGTGCAAGAACGGAAGAATTCAGGATAAATAAATAAAAATATCGATCAAATAGATTTGCACATTAGTCCATCACTAGCTGTATGCAAACGAAAGTGATAGCTTAAAAATCACATGTGTAAGAAATGGATATAATCACGCATCTAACAATGATTGACCAGTATATGATGAAATCCGATAAACATCAAATAATTTAAAATATAATTATGAATGTTATTATTTTTAATTAATCTACGGAAAGTTGTGCCATCTTTTCGGTAATTTGAAGTGCAGCTGTCTTTATCGTACCATTGAATTGAACAAACAGTCATTTTATATCTATTTTTTTATTTTTTAAACAATTACGCGACAATGTTCACAGGTCACATACCTGGTCGATACTGTTCAAAGAGTAAAGTAACTGTCCATAAAGGTTAATATTTTTTTAACTAATAAGCTACATTAGAACAATTGCACTTATACGTTGACAGAAACGTGTTGCCATATATGCGGCGTCTATTGGGATATATGGTCGATGCTGCCAATAAAATAACATAGGTGATATAGCTCTATAGGAAAGCACAGATAGTACGGTACTGATAAAATATGTATAAAAGAATTTATTTACTTACTCGTCATTTACATACAAATCGTAAACATATCACATAATATCAAATAGAGATATCTACATATATAAAATTTGCAGATGTACTTGAAAGTGGTACTTGAGATATTTCTTTTAGCAAAACCTGTAAGGAAACAGGTGTCTTAGAAGGGTGTGTTAAATTATCTGGGGAATTAAGGTTATTGTTAATTTCAACTCATAGAAAAGATTTGTTCAAACATTAAAACCTAGACAAAAAAGATAACTGTATGACTTACATAGTATACAGGGTGACATTCCAAGCACCAGCCAAAATTTTGGAAAACGATTCGGAATCAATAACACTTTCGATCTATGAAGTACTTAAACATTAAAAGAAAGCAAATAATGATGTTTATCCGCCGCCCAATGCAAGATGCACAGTTATAACGCTTAAACAAAGCATAAAACTGGTCTCCACCGACCGCAGTCACATTCGCAAGCTAGTGACGTCATTACTCGTACTAGGTACAAGCTAGCGTAACCACAAGTACAGCATTTTGCGAACTGTTTGAAATGAATTTTTATAAAATTAAATATTACAATTTGGCAATAACATTTAAAATGCATTACTATTTCAGCTTTTAGACCCTTTTGTTAAAATTTGGCCGATCCTGTCAAAGTAACCCTGTACATTGTCACTACAGTAGTGCACAGAAAATTCAGTCAAGGTAGGCAGCAATTTCAGCTACCAAAACTTATCATTTCTAATTTAATTTTGCGTCGTACATTTAGCACGGAGTGTCGTTTACTTCATACGCCACATAATGATTGACAAAAAAAATAATTCCGAAAAGTTTTTGTATAACCACTATGAGTAATCTAAGTCGGTAATTGTAGGAAAAGATGAAACACCATAACGGCTGCAATACTGCATTAAAACAGATAAATACATTGAAACTGATTCACGCTAAATGAAGTCTAAACAAAGTATAAACAATAATTATTTTACCTTATGAAGTCTGATAGCAATAGATATTGCTAACTTATTGAGTCGCAGTCACTGTACTCGATTCCATAGGTCACCAAATAAATATGACTCTTTCAATAGCGTATCCAGGACTTTATATTAAGACAAGGATTCGTGATGAAGTTTCGGATGAACTGTCAACATCCACAACAAAATATTATAGGTAAAACATTTTTTTGCCGCAAAGACTGAAGAACTTCACTAAAATTGGCTAACTTCAATTATTTTACCAATAATATTTGAACCATAGGCACTGATGTTTTTTTTAAATTAACACACATATTTCTTCGTGTGTTCGCGCATTCACTCACTTATCAATCGTATTTTGCCTTTGAATTATATGTAAAGTTACACGCACATAAATAAAACCAAACTAAATTAGTTCCTGCACCTACGACACGGTGCCATAAAATAACTACCTGTATACTTCATAGATGGCGTGTATAATAATCTTTTAATTTATGATACGAATGTAAGTTTAATTAAAATGTTAAGTCTATTCATTAAAAAGCACATAAAAAGTCTACGGTAAGCAGGGCTTAAGAGCCTTTATGGAGCCCACGCCACTGATGGACATAACAAGGAGATAGACAAAGCTAAGTAGGGACAACAGTGTGTGTCGGAAGTCGACCGCGAACCTCGCGGTTGGTCGGTGGAGCAAGTCATGTACGCTAGCCCTAATAAGGAAGTCAATGTTGTTTTGTTGTTTAACTTTAGTCTTAAAAACGTTCAATGTCAAATAATCTATGCTTTTAAAATAAAATAACTGACTGATTCCTCATCGACGATCAAAAACTGTTAAAGTTGCAGCCATGAAATTTGGTGAGCAGGGTCGTTTCATTGAAAAGACTCACATTCACTCACTAAGGACGAAATTTCTGAAACTCCTCCCCTAAGGGGTTGAAATAGAGCTCGAAAGTTTTCATAGCAGACAGTCAGTTTTTAAGTAAGAAACATGACATTTTATATTTGGGCTACTTATTTAAGCGTTTTTGAAAATTTTACCACTAGGGGGCTGAAATAGGAGTTTAAGGTTAGGTTATTATTAGGTATGAAAGTCCATATTAATGTGGTGAACTAAGAAGTCTTAAATTGAAATACATACATACATATCTTCACGCCAAGTCCCTTGCGGGGTAGGCAGCGAGTGTCGAGTGCCAGACCTCACGATCCTGACAAACCTGTCTTGCTTCCTTTACATTCATAACCCTTTTCATACAAACACGCCGGTTTCGGAGACTCTTGACACCACCCTCGGATAATATCCGATTGATCTGGTCGTGAAATGTCAGCCTTGGTGTCCCAATAATATTCTAAATTAATCAGTAAATATATTAACTACTACGCGAACAAAGTTGCGAGTAACAGATAGTCTTGTATATGACTAGGTAATCCATTCTGTAATTTGTAATCAACAATTATTATTTAAAGGTACAATGGTAGTAATTTTGTTGCGCACTCACAAACTAATTTTAAGTTATCGCTATCTTGTTTCCATGAAAGCAATAGAAAGAGATAAAACACTTTTAGTGCGGTCAAATTAGTCCGTAAACGTTACACCTAATAAATCACTCGGAAACAGTTAATTAAAAACATCACGATTTGACATGTCCAGACTAAATCGACAAGTCTCAAGTGTTCCATCTCGTTTGTTTTACTTTCATTTGAAAAAAAGCAGCAGGCGTCTAAAAGAAGTTTAGTTTGTGAACAGCAGAATGGTGGGGACATTGAGATGTTAAAAGGTGACACAGAAAGTGGGTTTACTTTCTTGCTCTGCCATATTGGGCGGCTATTGCGGTTAACTTACTGTAACGTTCCTGTAGGCAAAGAGAGTTTTTGTGTCATGTTAGTAAAATAAAATTCCAGATATAAATTGTTTATTATCTTTCGGGATACTAGAAATATTACCTACATACATATCTATCTTCACGCGAGACCTTACGGTTCTGACAAACCTGTCTGGATTCCTTCATATTCATAACCCTTTTCATATAAGCACGCCGGTTTCGGAGGCTCTTGACACCACCCTCGGATAATATCTGAGTGATCTGTTCGTGGAATGTCAACCTTGGTGTCCCCGGGTACTTACATCCATCCACATTCGCGTTATATTTCTGCTTTGTCTTGTCAATCTTTCATCTGTCATTCTTTCCACATGACCTAACTAGCGGAGCATGCCCTTTCGCATTTTAACACCAACACTTTCTTGCAATTCCTCTCTTTCTCGAATCTCACTGTTACGAATGCGGTCAGCGAGCGCTACACCACATATTTTCCGTAGTGATTTCATTTCGACCGCATTTATGCTACTTTCATGCTTTTTCTGACATACCCCAACTCTCGCTTCCATACGTTGAGATGAGCACAGAATTAATAAAGCACATATTACCTACTCTCATAAATTAGTCAAAAGTCATTAACTATTATTATATTTAAGTTGAGATGATGTAAAAGAATGATGCCGGGACATAGTACATCAGTAATAAATTTAAAGTTTCTATATTTCTTATCGTCGGTGCTTGAAGGAATTCCATTCTTGAAACAATTTATTCATAAACACTTGTACATTTATCAAGCATCATCAGGGCTACATAACAACTGAAGTTTTGTTGAAAATAATACAGCCTAATTGTCATCCTCAAAAATGACGGTATTTATGATGACATTAGTAAACAAACTTGAATTGACTGGATTGACTACGTCCCTAAACTAAGGACTACTAATTTTATTTACTAAACTAAGTTCTACTATTAATAAATGTTTTAAAAATGTAATTAAAATTAATGATTCTAATTGTAAACGTAATAATGAAATAAAATAAATCAAACTCCTTTGGTAAAAATATAAAATATGTCAAAAAATGACTGTCAGAATTAATTACTTACTATTAATCAATGCTATAGTTATCTATTTATTAATATAAGTTGTTTCTGTCTTTAAAATCTATTCATTAAAAAACATATTGAACAGTGGAGAACTATTAAGATCCACTTGATCATTTAATAATTTAGGGTCCCTTTTCCTTCTATTATTTTCTAAAGACTAAGGAATCGAGTTTCTTACTTTTGTTGAAAAATGAAGGGCCTTCAAGTTATTTGATGGATCAAAAAAGTGACCTTCTTTTATTAAATGCTTAGCAAAAGCAGAATCCACTTTACCTAACCGCCAATTAGCTAAACGTTTTTTTACTCTTATTGTTAACGATCGTCCCGTTTGTCCTACATATTCTCTATAACAGTCTCGACACTTCAATTTCTACACTCCACTCCTTATATCCACTCTACTCTTAGTGTCATATCCATTGTTAATAGCTATGGTTTTTATAGTTGCCAGTTACTCGCGATAATCTTCTTTATTTATTGGTAATGATATAAGTCGATGTATCATGGCGTGAAAGGCAGCCTGCTTGTAAACATCTGGGTGATAGGAATCTGCAGCACATTTAGCGATAACATAATATGCTATTGCTAAACGTGTGTTTTCTCAATTGGTTAGAGCATTCGTCGGCTTGAGACGAAAGGTTACAGGTTCAAATTCTGTCTGGGGCGAAATTTTTTCTTTCTTTAAAATTTGTAGAAATTTATCCCCAAGCACAAGGCAAGTGCTTAAATAAAAATACGTTGCGAGAAACGAAAGTTATGGCCATTCTAAAATGTGAATTTCATCTGTAATGATGAACTCATTTGGTGGGTACTCAGAATTGTGTATCTGTAGGACATAACTACCCGCGTTAACGGGTTAGAAAGGAATTAAAAATTTCGTACGTAAATCGTAATCGTAATCGTAATCGTAATCGTAAAATCGTAAACTGGATTTTAGAGTGTAAAGAACTCATAAAGGCCAGAAAGTCCTGAAGTACTAAAGCCAGCTTAAAAACAGCAATTAAAATCGCTTAATTGACCGATTCAAATGCATTACAAAAATCAACTTAGACTAAAAAAAGATGCATATGACTCATCCATTAGCTCAACAGAAATGAATATCTTTATTAAGTGCACTTAACGTGTTGTAACTAGTTCTAAATCCTGTTGTAATTCATTTAAAAAATATTATCTAAAACAAGTCTTGGCACGTGTCGAAGAAAAGCAGCCTCAAGATTTTTTGCGAAAAATGGTAAAAAATTGTACAAAATTGATTAAGGAAATTTGGATTACAAACTTTAGGTATTGGGAAAATGAGAGGTTTTTTATGATATTGGAAGGCAAACAAGCAGACGGATTTCCTGATGTTAAAAAATTACCAAAGGTGGTAATAGTACGTTGCCAATCTGAGCCCGGGATGTTAGGCCTCGAGCAAAAGTAAGTTTACCGGCTACCCGGAACACGTCATGACGTTATGGTGGCAGGAATAGGTAAGGCGGTGGATAAGGAATAGGTAAGGAATAAGTAAGTTTCGTCAACTATTAAAATTCTTCAGCAATGACTCTTGTTTTGTCTGAGACTTTGATTTTATTTTATTAACAAACTGCGTATAAAGCAATTAAAATTATACCCATTGTTTGGAGTACAAAAACCTCAACACTTCAAGCGTATCAAGATAAATAGAAGTCGTGTCTTGATTAAAGTGGTTAAATGCGAGTTACTCCCGCCTTTGGAAGGTTCCGTAGTAACAAGCACACAAATGAGACATGAATTAGATACAAAAGTGAAATTTTATTACATCGTCTCAAATTTCTTTGTCTCTGTGTCGCATGTTTCGTGACGGTAACGTCAGAGCAGCCGAGGCCAATATGGCGGCGTCTAGTTTTAGCGATATTTCATGAAACCAACAATCCTTTTTTTCATAGTACTTTCAAGTTTGTTTCTTACAGTTTTGTTAAGATAAAAAAAAAACTTTTTTGAAAATGTACTACTGCAAACTTTATCTTATTGAAAAAAAAAACAATTTTTGTTGAAAGGTTTTTTAAGATCTACAACAAGTATTTCTTACCTCTTATTCAGAAGTTAGGCGGTGCTTACTCAAATTTTAACATTAAATGTACTGAGATTAAAAAAAATACTTGTAAGCTTTAGCCGTAAGTATCGTCACGCTTATATCCCCGAAAAGGTAGGCAGAGGCACAACCAGGGCACCCACGACTAGCCGAAGATACTAAGTCCCACAATGTGATAGGTGGCAAGCCTATCGCCAACCGGGCACATATCCTATCCGGAGCAAATTTTTTTTTATTAGAAAATTGGAAAAACCCAATTCCCTTTTGTTGCTCGACCCAGGAATCGAACCTGGGACCTCATGCAGTCAAGTCCTACAACAGAACCGCTAGACCACAGAGGCGATTAGCCGTAGATGTATTTATTTATTTATAAGCTGGTCACCAAACAGTCTACAGAATATGGTTACCTACCTAGTTACAACTGCTAGTCCTAATTATTAGGAAATAAAATGTAATAAGACAGACGGATATATCAAATTTATAACCGTCTCATTAATAAGCATTGGTTCAACCCGGTCTTTAGTTGGAACGAAGTTCCTTATTTTTATTGCTCTGATATCCTGTTAATATTATAAATGCGAAAGTTTGTATAGTTTCTATACTTCTTATCGTCGTTGCTTGGTGGAACTCCATTTTTGATACAGTTTATTGACAAACACTTGTGCTTTCCACAATTAATCAGTATATTGTGGAAAGTACAAATGTTTGTAAATAAATTGTATCGAAAGTTCGTATGTTCGTTTATTGCTCCTTCATACAAAAACTGCTGAACCAATTTTCATGAAATTTGCCACACACATAGAGGGTAACTTGGATTAAATTATAAAATAATTTTTATCTCAAAAATGTTTCCAAAAGACTATCAACCACGCGGGCAACGCCGCAGGCAACAGCTGGGATATCATATATTATCCACATAGCTCTACATTAACGTCTACATTCTATGGAAGTTATTAAGACGACAAGGATTATGTTTTACTTAATCTGATTACAGAACCCTAAAAACTGAGTTTATTTGGTAGTATTCAAGATTGGGTAAATAATTATGTGCATCTGATAGTAGATCTTATAAAAGCATCAGGTTCGTTTTAGTGTGTGTATTGTGATATTAACTTAGGAAGATGGCCTATATACGCACAATGTTAAATTGTTTCTATATTCTATTAGGATTTTCGCTTTTTATCATTTTGGAGGCAGGTAAGATATTGATATAATATATTAATTATTTATGTAAATCGCTCAATACAGTTTGATGATTTTTTTATAGATGCATTTAAACACCAGGAATCATACACATATACATATATACATTCACTTGATACCAAAGAAGGTCGATTTTTTTAAAACAATATGAAATCAAAAACCACAACCAACAATTTGTAAAGCTTGTTGTTGTTGTTCCCTGTGTTGGTCCGGGCTCTTTTGTACGATATCCAAAGTTGTACATTGGTTCACAGATAACAATAAAGTATTCTCACGCCCATATCCCCGAAGAGGTAGGCAGAGGTATAACTAAGGCACTCACGACTAGCCGAAGACACTAAGTCCCACAATGTGATAGGTGGCAAGCCTATCGCCAACCGGGCATATCTCCAATCCCGACCAACATTTTTTTTATTAGAAAATTGGAAAAATCCAATTTTCTTTTTGTTGGCCGACCCGAGATTCGAACCCGGGACCTCATGCAGTGAAGTCCAACACCCGGACCGCTAGACCACAGAAGCGATATACAGATAACAATCTTCTTTTAAATGGGAATATTATTATTATTAAGATGACATGTATTAGATTTTCAATGCCCAATATTAGGGTAGTAGATTCCAATGTAAAACTAAATGGATCTATACTGGATCTGGTTGAATCCACTGTCTATTTAGGCGTCACAATTGATGATAAATTACAATAGGGTCCTCATATTGGATAACTGGTAAATAGGCTTAGTTTAGCGGCACGTGCAGTAAAAAAAAAACATATAACAATAGATGTTGAAACGGCCCGAATAGTGTATTTTAGCTATTTTATAGCTAAATGTCTTATGATACACTTCTTTGGGGAAATTCTGCAGATATAAATACTATATTTTTTATTAAGAAAAAGAGTTATTAGAGCTACTTATAATGTTAATGTAAGGGATTCCCTGAGACAAAAAATCAAGGAAATAAATATTTTAACCTTCAGTTCTTAATGCATTTATGAGAACTTAAAGTATGTTAAAAAATCTATGTATGTTTACAAAAAAATGTGATGTTCACGATGTAAATACGAGGGATAAAAATAATCTAGCCGTATACAAAACTCGTCTCCATAAAATTAGTAAATCCTTTTTCGCTCAATGTATACGTTTCTACAATAAGCTGCCCATTGGTATTAGAGTACCTTTAAATAAGTTTAAAAAATGTATAAAAGCAAAATTATGTCAAAAAAAGCTATTATACGGTCTCAGAGTATTTGGAAGATGAACATGCTTGGGGATAGAAGTTTCAATCTCCCATTGCAATTTGTAATGTGATTTGTTGTACCTTTTATTTAAGTTAAAATCTGATTGTAATTCGTTTTATTTAACCTTGTTTATGTTGTCACTATTAATATTGAAAAAAGACAAGCCCGCTGAGTTTCTTTCGTCGGATCTTTTCAGTGTGTGGCCGCGATTCCGATCCGGTAGTAATTTATAAAAATGTCGACACGCAAAAATACCACTTGTAT
Organism: Calephelis virginiensis; assembly: GCA_002245475.1. Lineage (NCBI taxonomy): Eukaryota > Metazoa > Arthropoda > Insecta > Lepidoptera > Riodinidae > Calephelis > Calephelis virginiensis. Next base: position 10,464 of record NJDC01014893.1, read on the forward strand.
GGTTCAAGTAAACAAAGATTATTCTGATTTTGATTATTTTGTAGAATAGACCATCTGCCTTCCTGCCAGGCAGCTCGTATAAGCCGAGTATAGGCTTATCGTCATAACATCGTGACATGTGACTAGGTAGTAGAGTTTAGCCTTTTCCTGCCGTCATAAGGTCGGTGCTTACCTTTAGCATGTTCTGCTTAGCAGCATAATGTAGCCAGTAAACTTAATTTTGCTCGTAACCTAACATCCCGACCTCAGGTTGGCACCACCTAGACACCAAAAGGTGGTCCTTTTGGTGTCTCTAGGCGGCATGAGTTTCTTAACATCAGGAAATTCGTCTGCTTGTTTGCCTTCCAATATCATAAAAAAAATGATAACTACATGACCAGCTTTTCTACAATTTACTACTTACTAGTGATCGCCCATTGGTCGAAATTCGACCACAATCAATTTAAATATCTTGTTGATAAGAACGCCATCTTCATTTCTCAAGACCAACTACTTATAAAGTTTGTAAAGTGCGCCATCTGTGATCTTTTATCGTTATCATCAATATATTTGTTTGTGTATGTCAAATACATGGTAATTTGGGTATTGTTTTATTTATTGAATTATCGTACTTTATAAGCATTATTATTGAAAAATATTAGCGTTCTGCACTTCTACACATAAACTATAAGTGTGCTTAATTTTATGCTCCTGCGTCCGCGCAATTTTCGTAAAAAGGGGTCTAAAGTTTTGGGTTTAGGTAATATATAGATAAACATATATAGATAAACATAATTATTTTCCTATTGGTGGGCATCAATCTGAATTTAAACAGAAAAACAGAAGCCGAGCTTAAGCATTTTACGAGTATGAAAACCTTCGTTAGATCAGATATATTGCCAAAGATATAGTGAAAAGGAGCTATCAGTTAAACATTTACTACTGTTACAACTATCCTTACCGCTGCGTCAAATTTCATTTATGATTATTAGTACATATACTTTTTTATTTTATGGCACACCTTGGCGTAAAGATATGTATGTTTAAAATGACCTGTAACTATGTACCGCTCGCTGACCGCATTTGTAACAGTGAGATCCGAGTTGGATTGAATAAAAGTTTTGGTGCTATGATGAGAAATGTCATGCTCCCCTGGTTCGTTCATGTGGAAAGAATGACAGATGAAAGATTGACAAAACTGATATTTGCATCAATGCTAATGTGGATAGATGTAGGTACAAGGGTAGGCCAAGGTTGACATTCCACGATCAAATCCCTCGGATGTTTCACGGTCAAAACGATAGATGGTGACATTTCAGAAGTAGTCATAAGCTTAACTCATAATGATAATGTATAGAGGTAGACAGAGGTAGGCAGAGGCACAACCAGGGCACCCACGACGAGCCGAAGATACTAAGTCCAACAATGTGATAGGTGGCAAGCCTATCGCCAACCGGGCAATATCCTATCCCGAGCAACATTTTTTTTATTAGAAAATTTGGAAAAACTCAATTTTTTTTGTTGCCCGACCCGGGATTCGAACCCGGGACCTCATGCAGTCAAGTCCAACAACTAAACCGCTAGACCACAGAGGCAATTAGATAAAGTATATAATCGTATGACGAAATTTCTGATAATTTGAAATCACGTCTAGTAATCATATTTAAAAAGAATATTTGATTTTTGTAAGATAAAACATATTATAGTGTAAAATAATTTCTTGCTGTCAGGCATAAATATTTTTTTTTAATTAGTTATAAACTTAATCTAAGTAATCATGGTTGCGAGGAGTTTATTTCGCCGTTTTTTCTCCTGCCTGGGTTTGGAAACATTGATAATAAAGGCATATAGATAATAAGCCTGGTTGGAAACGGTGGAAGTGTACAGTGGATAGGTTTAAATTTAATCTACCTTTAAAATTATTCCCCGTGTTGGTCCGGGCTCCGTTGCAGAATAGACCATTTGCCTTCCTGCCAGGGAGCTCGTAAAAGGCTAGAATAGGCTTATTGTTACTAACACCGTGACATCTGACTAGGTGGTAGAGTCTCGCAGCGACTCACACGCCTTACCTATTCCTGCCGCCATAACGTCATGACGTGTTCCGGTTTGGACGGTAAGGTAGCCGGTAAACTTACTTTTGCTCGAAGCCTAATCAGGTTGGCAGCGCCTAATAACCTAAATATAAAATAAACCTTGGACAGAACGTTGGATTTTTTAATTTTCCTAAAACCTCATTTCGTGTCAATCATCAGATTAGCTCGCCATTTTTTTTTTTTTTTCTAGAAGTAAACTTTTAATAATTATTTTATTTTTATTATTATTATTATTATTACACTTTATTATTATTGAGTACACTTTTTATTATTATTGCCATACCAATTTACAAATGCGTGCAAAATTGCAGCTTGATCGGTAGCAATCGATTTCAACTTGTATGATTCCGCCCGGACAAATAATATATCGCAAGTTTAGTAAAAGCATGTTATGAACATTTCAGAATACACGAAATATAAAGCTTTGGCCCTTGGCTTTTAAAAAAGTGAAAAAAGTTTTTTTTACTAATATGACATTACGTTTACACATGCCTTACAAAGACTCACTACCCCAGGTATATTACAAGTGTGACAACTAGCACAACTATTACGCATTTCATTAGACAATTTAATAAGTACATTCGCTGTCATCATCATCACAGCGTTATATACGGTTGGTGTCCTTAGGCGGCTTGAATTTCTTACCATCAGGAAATCCGTCTGCTTGTTTGCCATCCACTATCATAAATAAAAAATTGCAATGAATTATGAAGCTTATAACAGAAGAATGCTTATGCTTCTAAAAAACTTGGTGTGCTCAGTAACGTGAGACAGTATTTAAATCCTAACTATTACTTACAACTATACAAAAAACTTTTTGAAGTGAAAACTTCTTTAGTGACGTTGCGCACTTTTTTTTGGAATGATCCGTCAGTATAATTTCATAAAAAGGAATCCTAAGTTTTAACAAAGCTAGCTAAGTATCTTGGAAGCATGATACAAAGACTATACCAAGCAAGGAACTTGGTGTGAAAATATATATGTTTTACAAGAACTGAAACGTCAATTAATGTATTTGTACTTCACACTCAGGCGTCACGCTTAAACACAAAAATCTTTTTTGGACTGTAGTGTAAGAAAATGATTACCCTTTTCAGCCCCAGAACGTCCTCTGAAGCTGTGCAGTATCAAAGAAGAAGAATGTTTGAATTCATTTTATCAAGACTTATTAGTCCACTTTAGCGAACATGGTGGCCATGATATTGGTATACCAGTTGTTGATCCCATGGAAGTGAAAGATGTTTCTCTGCTTTTCTTGAATTCAGTAAATGTTACAGTGACTGAGGGTACTATCGAGGGATTGGGCAAATGTCATTATGAGAGAAACTTGTAAGTATGATTTGTTTTGTGATGACAAACATCTATATTATTATATCTAGTACTAGCTGCTACCTGCGGCTCCGCCCGCGTTTTCACAGAAACCCGGTGTGCGATCGGGATTAAAAATAGCCTATATGTTAATCCAGATCACAATCTATCTGTCTTCCAAATTTCAGACAAATCCGTTCAGCCATTCGAGCGTGAAAGAGTAACAAACATCCATACATCCATACTTACAAACTTTCGCATTTATAATATTAATAGGATTTATTTTTAGCTTTAGTTTTGTTACGTACAAAGTTTTTGTGTTCTTACCTTTAATTTAATTTTGTATTTCTTCAATTTCCTGTCTTTCCTGGTTGTCTGGAAGAGATTGCTTTGAGCGATAAGATCGTCATTTGCACATTTTTCGTAACACTTTTGCTATCATGTTTGTGTATATACTGTACAATAAAAAATAAAGAAATAAATAAAATAAATTTACCATAAAGTTTTACCTTTCTCCCTTTGTTCTGTCGTAGTTTGTTTTTTTTACTACCCTTTGAATAAGGAACAGGTTATAAATTCGTCTTCTTTATTTATAAAAAAGTATATCCCTGCCCGTATCCTCGAAGAAATAAGCAGAGGCACAACCAGAAGACACGAAGTCCCACAATGTGATAGGTGGCTAGCCTATCCCAGCTGAGCACATATCTAATCTCGGGCAACGTTATTTATATTAGAAAACTGAAAAAAAAAAACATATTTCTTCGTTGTCTGATCCAGGGTTCGAATATAGGACCATATGAAATCAAGTTCAATACTAGACCGCTAAGCCACAGAAACTTTATTTTTTATGTAATTGTATTTCTCTGTTATTTATGAACCGATTTTTATAAAACTTATTACATTTAAAGGAACTTACTCTCAACTATTGTAACGAAGTCGGGATCTAATAAACGAATCCCCGAGGGATCTAGGGACATAATTATTATTTACCTATTGTTAAGTTCCTAAAATAAAGAAACGAGTCGATTTGCTTAAAAACTGTAGTTTATTGAACGGTAAGAAAAAAAAATACAACTACGGACGTTCGTTATCGATTGTTAAGCAGTGGGTCCAGTGTTTAGTAGGGACCTCTTCAGTGGCTTCTTGGAAAATATAAACCGCAGCTTCTGGACTTGCGAATCGTAAGCCTGTAAGTTTGAATTTTATATTTGGTAATAAAAGGAAGTCGCAAGATGCTAGGTCCGGACTGTATGGCAGGTGCATCGTCAGTTTCACATTTGAAGTCTTCATAAGCATTCGTTCTCTTAGCAGAATGCGTGGAACCGTTGTCGTGATGAAGGAACGCGAGGACGTTTTTCCCACACTTTCTCTGATACTCTGGACAAAACGTTGATTCAAATACCAATCTGCAGTGATTTCCTTTGATTTTATATTGACACTGTTACATAACGTCGAGTTTTCTTGAAGAAAGACGCGACTTCTAATTTTCTTCTTATTTATTGTAAGTGGCCAGTTTCAGAGACTATTCGAATGTCTCACGTATAGAGCACGGCTGTCTCTTGATAAAAAGAGCCATCTGCTTGTTGTTTTTTGTTGTTATGCTGAGCTATCACAGAAATAAATTTCATTTTATTTTAATAATCCTCCAGTGGTAGATGAGGCTGTCACAGTCTTTGTGTGGGATAAATATATCTCAGAGTGATCATGATGAACCTTTATTTTCAGTAATGATTTCGAGAAAATGGAAGCAAGACAAGTGATAGTTTGTGATGTTACTTTGAATAGCAAGTTCATAGTAACTGGATCAAATAAATTTGTGCAACAGTTGTTTGGAACAGACACATTAGATGGACATGGCGATATGGTGCTGAAAATGGGTAATATTTTCATCCAACTCCTTAAAACGAGGTTCTTAATAAAACTGTATTTTAAGTAGCTGCAATCGCGGGCTTTGAGCGTGGAGACCGAATCCAGAAATTCCGTAACGAAAATAACCTAACACGGGGGGTGTTAGGTTATTTTCGTTACAGAATTTCTGAATTTCAACCGGCCCAGCGGTGATACTTTTTAGATTTGCCATCTATCGATGAATAGCAAAAGTTTTAATGACTTTTGGATCACGCTTGTATCGGCGTTATTGCGCATGCGTAATCCTCCTCTTCACTAGACGCTCCCAAGCCCCGCCCATGAATGGAGCGGCGAGGGTTATGTAGCGCCAATGTATGCCGCGCGCGTTGGCTTCTTCTCTGGTGGCCTCGACGACCTGCTGGGCCGCGTCACGTAGTTCCTTCTCCGCAGCCTTGAAGCACGTCGCGTTGTCGGACCACAGCTCGGTAGGTACCCCTCTTCTCGCTATGAATCTTCTTAGTGCGGATATGGCAGAGTCCGCACTCAGTGATGTTACCAACTCGAGGTGGATAGCCCTGACGGTCAGACAGGTGAATAGAGCTACCCATCGCTTCTCCTGGTGCCGGCCTATGGTCACTTCTATTGGTCCAAAGTAGTCCCCTAGTTTTTTTGCACCTTTTTAGGCTGATATCGCTGTTATTCCTTAATTGTTACGGTAGACAATAGAGTGAGCTTTTTGACTGCTATAAAAATTAAACTTTGCTAAAAAAATGGACTAAGCAGGTTAACGAATTAGGCCGACGAATTTGTGTTGTTATAAACGCGTTAGCGAAGACTCCTCTAATACAAAAAAAAACGAAAACTAAAATAAACTGAGGCCCAAACAGGATTTAGCAGACTTGAGTTGTGGATATTGGCTGGTGAACAGAAAGCAGTTATTAGTGCATAGTTTTTTGCACCTTTTTAGGCTGATATCGCCGTTATTCCTTAATCGTTACGGTAGACAATAGACTGAGCTTTTTAACTGCTATAAAAACTAAGTTTTGCCAAAAAATGGACTAAGCAGGTTAAGGAATTAGGCCGACAAATTTGTGTTCTTATGAATGCGTTAGCGAAGACTCCTCTAATACAAAAAAAAACGATAACTAAAATATTTATCATTATTATTAATATTTCTAAAAGCATATATTAGACAAGATTACTAAATAAAATGTTGCTTTCTCTTTTAATAATCATATCGTCCTTTATTTTAAGCTATAAGTCATTGCCACTTTTGTTTCCGTTTGTGTAAATAAAGCTAAACATCTTTAAGAAATAACAATGTCATTTCCGAAAACAACTTACAAATAACTCGAAACCTGAGCTTAGAATGTAATAGACTCTTGAAACTTAGATCCTCATTACCCTTGTGACTGTCAGAGAATCATATTGAATTTAATTGGAACAAGATATTATTAAATAATAAAACAGATGCTTCACGTCCTCCAAGAAGTAGACAGAAACACAACCAAGGCACCTATAATTAGCCGAAGACACTAAATCTCAATGTGATAGGTGGCAAGCTTATTGCTAACCAAGCAATATCCAATCCCGGGCAATTTATTTTGAATAGAAAATTGTAAACACATTTCCTATTTTTTATTCCCCTACCCGGTGATTGAACCCGGAACCTTAAGAAGTCAATTTGAACACCAGACCGCTATCGGTAGGCTACTTTGCAGAATGTAAAAAGCAAAATACACATGTAATATTATGAAGAATAGTAATCCTAAGAATAGAGTTCCCCGTATTGGTCCGTGTGTGCTGAGTAGAATAGACCACCTGCCTATATGACAAGCAGCTCATAAGAGGCAAGCACTGTTAAAAATATAAGTCTTTGCCAGCAAGGCCATCAAGTCCAGTAGGATGTTGCCGGGTAGGATCCACCGCTTTACCTATTTCTGCGGCCATAATGTCAAGTCAATCTCAAGTTCCAGTCTGGAGGATACGGTACCCGTTAGACTTGCAAAATAAGACTTTCATCCTTGCCTCAGGACAGCGACGCAGATGTAACATTTATGGTATATATAGACTTTTTTTTTAATTACTGATGTGTTGATAACCTCGCGATTTTTAAAACTTTTGCCTTTTGCCTGAGCAGAGTGCAGACTGTTTCCTACAACGTCAGCAAAAAGCGCTGTATCCCGGGAGACCGTACCTCGCCTTGGTGCTGCGTTCTGGTAATTGGGTGGACTCGATGGAGGAATAATGGCAGCTCGTCGCTCGACGTTAGGTACAGGACAAATACAACAGGCGTCGGGTGAGGGCGAGGCGCGGGCGAGGTGCGACACTTCTTTGATTTTCATATAAAATGTATAGAAGAGGTGGGGCTCGCCTCGCATCGTCTCAGTATGTCTCACGCCCCACCTCTTCTATACATTTTGTATGAAAATCAAAGAAGTGTCGCACCTCGCCCTCGCCCTCGGGCGCAAGAGAGATCTTCGTCGCCGGCGGCGACGGTATAGTGCAGTCTCCTGTGAGTTAGTGTTGTTTGGGGGCGGCTTGCGTTTGCCGCGGTTATTGGATCGACCGGAGGATCCGACAGGACGTGGTATATATAGACTACAATTGTCTCTTACTATGACCATTGTGCTTTTTAATGGAGAGCTTCGTAAACATTACCGAGGGCATAAAAAATAACTTTCTATTGTTTCATGAGAAAGAATAAATTGATAGATTTCACAGTTTGACATATTGTTAATATTTATTTTCAGAAACGCTAAGAATTGATTTCACATTACCATTCAAGGTTGAAAAGCGTGATGGAAAAACTTACCTCAATTATTCAGAACATCAAAACCCAAATTTTGAAGTCGATGTACAAAATGCTCAAATGAGTGCGACTAATGTTATTATTGCCAAACAAAACTTCAGTAAGTACAATATATTATTTTTATTTTGAGGAAAAAGTTTGCTTCTTTAATTGAAGATATCTAGTATATTTCAATAAAAAATATGGTACTTATAACCTGTATATACGTTTTGAGTGTTAATTGTAATATTATGTTGTTTACTGAAATTGGTATCTATTTGTCACTTTATTTTTATTATCACAACATACAAAACCCATAGGACAGTTGATAGAAGAAGGCGTTAATTTGTAGAAATCCATATTTAAATCTGTATAAAATTATTTAATTTGCAATTTTCCGCAAGCACCAACAATACACACATGCTATTAAAACAGATAACTGTTGTGTGGAGCTGGATATATCTGGGGGTTTTGTCTTCCTGTAAGTCCAATTCACTTATAATGCACTATTTTTCCTGATTCGTCACGCCATAACATGTATACATTTTTTTGGCGGAAATTGCAAATTAAATCATTTTATTAGCATTTAAGCATGGGACCATGTTCATCTAAGTTTTCTATTTGAAAAATGAGTCCAACATGTTCGGTGTTTGATTTCACTTCTTGAAGTTCTATGTACGATCCCCGAGTCGGGCTACAAAATAAAATATGTCTACCTATTTTC
>NJDC01014898.1:18206-31201 GCA_002245475.1 Calephelis virginiensis
AAATCTGACGCAATTTTCAATGATGGAGCAAATTGAACACCGTGCTGTCATTAAGTACCTCAATAAAAAAGGCCTATCACCAAAAGACATCCATCAAGATATGGCGGGCACTTTGGGGGAGTCTGCTCCATCGTATTCCAGTGTCAAGAAGTGGGTAGCTGAGTTTAAGCGCGGTCGTGAGAGCATTAAAGATGTTCCTAGGAGTGGAAGGCCTACATCCTCTACCACGAAAGAAAACATAGATAAAATTTGTGATCTCGTACCGGGTGACCGACGTTTAAAAATTGGTAAGATAGCTGAGATAACAAACATTAGTTATGGCCGGGTGCAACACATAATAACGGAAGAGTTGGGGTTCCATAAGGTTTCTGCTCGCTGGGTCCCGAGGTTGCTTTCAGCTGAACAAAAACGAATTCGATACACAATTTCGCGAGACTGGAACTTTTTGAGACTGATCCCGAGGACTTTTTGTCTAGATTTGTTACCATGGATGAAAGCTGGCTTCATCTCCATACTCCTGAATCAAAGCAACAATCCAAACAGTGGAAAAGATCAGACTCCCCTACACCGAAAAAGGCTAAGATCGTTTTGTCGACTAATAAAGTCATGGCTTCTGTTTTTTGGGATGCGAAGGACATTATTTTGTAGATTATTTACCGAAAGGTCCAAATATAAATTCTAGTTATTATTGTAACCTTTTACGAAGACTCCGGGAAGAAATAAAAGAAAAAAACGCCGGGAATGTTGCGTAAGAAAGCTATGTTTCATCAAGACAATGCACGTGTTCACACTTCGGTTGAAACAATGTCTGTAACCCATGATTGTGGCTACGAATTGCTGCCCCACCCACCTTATTCGCCAGATTTAGCCCCCTCGGGTTATCATTTATTTCCAAATTTTAAAAAAAACACTTGGGTGGCTCGAAATTTTCGTCCAAAGATGAGGTGATAGTCGCAGTAAACGACTATTTCGCCGACCTTCCGGAATCTTTTTTTTTTCGAGGGGATAAACAAGTTGTAGGTCAGGTGGAAGAAGTGTGTTGAGCTAGATGGAGACAGTAGCATTTGCTCCTGGGTGACTGAGTGAATGTAAGCTACTAAATATTTGCCTTCTCAACTCAGACGGTACATACGGACGATGTGGCTGCTTAGACTGATCGCAGTATAACATCGTTCGTGTTCCAGGAATGTTCACTTTAACAAGTTGTAATGAGGTTGTGGAATCTTTTAGAATTTGCCGAAGTTGATGGTCAGATGTTTGTGCCTTGGCTAAAGATTCCAAATCCACTGGTTGCACCAGTTCCTCTATTCTGGAGAGGGCGTCTGCTACAACATTGTCTTTACCAGAAATATGTTGCAAGTCGGTGGTAAATTGGGATATGAAATCCAAATGCCGGAATTGACGAGGTGAGCACTTGTCCTTCCGCTGTTGAAATGCGAAGCATATTGGTTTATGGTCTGTAAAAACCGTAAAATGACGTGCTTCGACAAAATAACGGAAGTGCTTGATAGCCTCATAAATTGCAAGCAGCTCTCTATCATAAGGAGAGTATTTCCTTTGCGCTGAGTTTAGCTTGCGACTAAGAAATGCTAACGGTTGCCACTGATTATTCACATGTTGCTGTAGAATTCCACCGATGGTGGTGTCCGAAGCGTCGGTGACTAAACATAATTTGGCATCCATATTAGGGTGTGATAACAGAGCAGCATCGCACAGACTTCGTTTACAGTCTTCAAAGGCTGACAGTGTATCACCTGTACCATACCGTAGTCTTTAAGCCGAGTGAATAGCTGACGTAGGTGATTGAAATGGCTTTCTAGATCTTCACTAAATATCAAGAAATCATCTAAATAGCAATAGCAGAAACTGAGATCTCTAGTCATCTCATCGACAAATCTTTGAAATGTTTGACCCGCATTTCGAAGTCCAAAGGTCATTCATGTACGGAAATTCAAACATTCCAAAAGGTGTCGTTATGGTTGTCTTGGGTATGTCTTTTGGATTGACTGGAATTTGGTTAAAAGCTTAACCAGGTCAATTTTGGAGAAGACACGGCAACCAGAGATGTTTTGTGTGAAGTCCTGGATGTGTCGGATGGGATATCTGTCGGGGATTGTACGGGCGTTTAACATTCTGTAGTCACCGCATGGTCGCCAACCTTCATCCTTTTTAGGAACCAGGTGTAAAGGTGATGACCATGGGCTCTCTAAAGAGCGAGCAGTTCCAGCCTTAATCATTTCGTTGAACTCCCGTTTAGCAATCTGAAGTTTTTCTGGAGCTAAACGTCTTGGGGTGCAATTTACAGGTGGACCAGGGGTTGTCCGTATATAGTGTACAGTATTGTGATGTATTACTCTATGAGTCCCTGGTAGTCGAGTGATCTCAGGGAATTCTTTAAGAATTTGATAGAACTCTGATTCACCGACTACAGTCTTAACGGAAGAAACGACGTGTTTAGATGGGACGGGAGTTGCGGGGGTTGACAAAGTGGTCAAATTGTCTGTCAGACGTCTGTTACGGCAGTCAACTACTAGGCCAAAATGTGAAAGAAAGTCGGCACCGATAATTGCCTTACTTACATCGGCTACTGTAAACTGCCAAGAAAAGGCGCGACGAAGTCCAAAGTCCAGTTCAAGTTGAACAGATTCGTAAGTTGGGATCGATGATCCGTTGGCCGCAAAGAGTTCGTATCCAGTTCTTGGTCGTCTAATTTTTGAAGCCGTGCGCGGGAAGACGCAGAGGTCGCTGCCTGTGTCGACCAAGAATTGCATCTTCGTCTTTCGGTCCGTTACGAATAGGCGACCAGGAGCAGTATGGCAATCACTTGTCGCCATTAGTGGCCGCCGCTGGCTTTTCCCTGTTCGTAGTCACATGGTTTCAGACAAGTTCGAGCATTGGCTCCAAACTTATTGTGGTAGAAGTAGTTCGGGAACTTACGATAGGAAGACTATGATCGCGTTCGGCTTCTGCTGCGTTGCCTTCTTCTGCTTCTTGATTGGGATCCACCATGACGTTGGCGCATTGTAAGTGATTGCACTTGACGGCTAAGTTCCGCAACTTCTCTGGAGAGCTTATTTAGTATCGACGAAGTCGCCACTTCCGCAGATGCAACTTGGGGAGACGGTGGTACTAAATCGTGCACGTTGTCGGCTAGGTTAGCTAGTCCTTCAAGCGTGGACTCTGGCTGCGACGCAATAACCGTTTGCAATGAAGTTGGAAGACGGCTGGTCCAAATTGTGCGAATAAATACGTCTGGTACTTCCTTGCCAGCTAAATGACGTAGATGTCTAAGAAATTGGGATGGTCTTCTATCGCCCAATTCTTCGTGCATTAGTAGCTGGGTCACCTCCTTTTCGCGTGAAGCTGATAATCGCTTAATAAGTTCTGTTTTTAAAGTTTCATATTTACCCGTTGTGGGAGGGTTGGTTAGTATATCTTTGACTTCAGCAGCATAACGATGCTCCAGCTGCGCGCTGACATAATAATATTTGGTGTCATCATCTTTTATTTTAGAAAGTGCGAAGCAACCTTCAATTTGTGCAAACCAGACAGCCGGTTCTTCTGGCCAAAACGGAGGAAGTCGGATACCGACCCGACAAATGTCGGATGGTGTAAATGTCTTCTCTTCATTGTTCGAGTTTTCATTCGACATTTTTTATATATTATAAGAAAAGTAGTAACTATGAGGTACCTTGTCGGGAAGTCACAAATGTGGTCCGCCGGTGTTGGTGCTACGTAGCAGGTATACTTGATATTTAAATAACCACCTCACACGAAGTCTTAATTTTATTTGTTTGGAATTTATAAGCTTGTCACATACAGCTGGTCACAGTACATACATCAGATATTAAGAGTTAACAAAATACAAGTGTATTACGACTTCTGTATTGTGGCGGACTGACTGGCGAGAAGCGGGCGGCCGAGCGAGCGGCGAGTCGAGGGCTGTTGTTTAGAAGCCGGTTAGGGACTCGGTAACATTTTACTCGCACGACACGGGACGCGACCACCTTCCGACACGTCAATCGCATATCATAACAGTTATAATTATTTACATGATTTTTAAACACAAAGTTAAATGAATTATAAATAAAGATTATACATTTAAAGTTATATATATTTATTATTCTATACTAAATATTATTACAATGTAACTTAATTACATTAATTGGGTAAGTATATATTATGTATATATGTATGTGTGTATGTATATAAGTATGTATGTATGTATGTGTGTATGTACTATTAATATATTTTAGATTTTAACAATATTTCTTTAAACAATACAATATTGATTTTAAGGTTTTAAATTTTTATTGACTGTGGTTGAAGTAAGTATGCCACAACTATGTCGAAAAATAAAAATAAATTTAGACCCAATTTTCTTTCATTTTCCTGGTCGGGCTTAGAACTTTTGGATCCACCCTCGTAAAATTAACAATTTACTTTTAATTTTTAAATTAACATTTTACTTAAAATTAACAATTTCTTAACTTTACTTAGCCCAATATATTTTTTATTATTATATTTTAGCCAACCGGTTTCACTGTTTAAGCATCATCTGGACTATAACAAACAAATGCTTAAATAACGAAACCGGTTGGCTAAAATATAATAATTAAAAATATATTGGGCAAAGTACAGTTAATAAATTGTTAATATTTAAGTAAGATTATAACTTTTAAAATGAATTTTTTTTAAGATACTAGAAGTCAAACAGTTGTCCGGTTTTCCCCGTGTTGGTCCGGGCTCCTTTGTAGAACCCTTTTCCTGCCTTCCTATGCCAGGCAGCTCGTAAAAGGCGAGCATAGGCTTGCCGTCACTAAGACCGTGACATCTGACTAAGTGGTAGAGTTTCGCAGCGACTCACCCGGATTGGTACCACCGCCTTACCTATTCCTGCCGCCATAACGTCATTACGTGTTCCGATTCGGAGGGTAAGGTAGCCGGTAAACTTACTTTTGCTCGAGGCCTAACATCCCGGCCTCTGGTTGGCAACGCAGCATTACCACCTTTGGTGTCTCTAGGCGGCGGGAATTTCTTACCATCGGGAAATCCGTTTGCTTGTTTGCCTTCTAATGACATAAAAAAAGCAGACAATTTCCTAATGCTAAGAATTCATGTAACTGGCGCAGTCTATGCGTGAACCCTTGCCTTTAGGTATTATTTCCCGTACTTGACGTTAGCTAAATAAGTCGTGAAAAACGATTGAAAGCCATACTTATAAATGAAGAAGAAGAAGATATTATTTTTAATAATAATAAATTCTTTATTTCACGTAAACCTACAAGATGCACTTGTAACGATCTATCACCGGATCTGAACGCGGCCGCACACTTACCTAATTACTTAATTACCTGTTTCATACATCTAATCTTTCATTCAACTTCTTTAATCCGCTCTACCACCGCTATTTCTGAATCATTTGGGTACTCGGATCCATTTGCAACATTCTGGACATATTCATACATAACGCTATAAAACTCACTGCACTGTCTTAACATGTCATCTGTATATTTTCAATAATATCATCACTCACTTAATTCTATTCATTCTTAAGACAAACAACTCCGGCAGAATCTGGTGTTTGTCTTATACTTGTTTGGCAGTCTCTATTACAGTTTAAAACTACTTCTCGTGCTTCACCTTCAATAAGTGTTCGATGGTTGGATGTTTCTTTAAACAGTAATCTTCAAATTGACCATACTGTCATTTCAAATATGATACATAGTCCAGCCAGGCTTTATTCTTTCTTTCAATGAAATCACCATACGTTGACTTGTATAACTTTGCACTACCACATACCTCTTTCGCGACACCTACCATTTTATCTTTTAAAACATTTTAATAATCACTCCGTACCGGTAGGCATACTTTTCAACCTGTCTTGGACTTTAAGGACCAAATAGTTGCCACTTTTAGCTGGCAAACTTGTTACAACATATTGTATACCCTAGATACTTAAGAGATTAAATAAATAAACAAATAAAATATATTGATACTTTACTCTTATACATGTCCTCCTCGGGTCTTGCAACTTTTCACTCTTAATTCTTTCAGGCCCTTTAAATGAAACACGTACCTAATGCCTCCACTTCTTAGACAGACCCCGAAGTAAACTAATAACCAAATAGTAGCCCGTGCTAAAAGTCGGATCCTTATAAGCTCTCGTCTCAATTGAACATTTTCAGAGGAGACTTTCAACCAAAATCAAGTCTATTATACAATAATGAGTATTTATTTGATCATTCCCTCTCCTCCTCCTTTTCTCCTGTCAATAAACATCCTTATTTTTCACAATATTTCTTTCTACACATAGATCCACAATGTGTTTACCTGCGTCATTTACTGTCTTATCCTGGCCGTCTCGGAAAAAGTTATATATTATTATTAAAAAACTGTACCAGCTTCTTTATTTCAACTTTAATAGCTTCCTTATTAGTAGTATAAAGTTGAATTAGTGTCACCATTTTTTTTCTAAAAGTTCAACTTTAACAAAAAAATACCCAGTTGAAATAACTGGATTTTTTTAGTACAAGTACTTCAACAAGTGGAATAGGCTTAAAAAAAGCATTTGTCTTTTATTTGTTGCTAATTTAAAAATATATCTAATTTCAGAGGAGGAATTTGAATATGATAAAAATACAAAGAAACAAGATATACCCGGGGAAGTAAAAAAATGTTCGAAAAATAATGGGTCTACAGTTAATTCTAATCAAAGTGAGAAGTTGCAGGAAAATCTCATTCCAAGAAAAAGACCATTACTTACAGAAAAAATTGCAGAGCAAAAAATGAAAGAAATTGAGTTAGAAATTAAGGAACACAAAAAGAAAAAGCCTAAGAATTTGCTCTTCACTACAGGATATTCATCTGAAGAAAGCATTATAAGTGATAGTGATGATATGGAAAACAAACAGGAATGAAATTCAGATTCTTTGAGTTTTTTTTCTTTTAAGCTCCTTATTTTTGTGAGATCACACTTAGATTTCAGTGTTGGTACTATGAGAAATGAAACCTTATTTTTAAAACAGTGTTTTTATTAATTTGTACCTATAGCAATTATTGTGCTCTCTGTTAAAAGGAACAAAAAGTCATTTGTAGCTTCTATACCAAGTACTTCACCATATTTGTCTATGTTGATAACATTCTGCTGGCCTACTTTTGTCTTTTTCATTGTTCCACCACTTCTTTGTCTTAATTCACAATTTTGATTTGCTGAACTTTTATAAATGAAAATATGATGAGTTGCTTCACACACAACACTATATAAAAAGTTTGGAGAACAAGTTACAAATTTTCGGTTTTGTTTCGAAGATTGAACATATCCAAATGCCATAAGCGTTCCGTTATGTTTTAGAGGCCATGCATTAGAATTGACAATTTGTGCATGGGGCTGCCAGATGCATGCATCAACATCGTGACGTAATGTTATAGCTGGTACTTCATGAGGTTCCAGTTTTATATGGAATAAAAATTGGTGAACACTAAGAGGAACTCGATGGGTGATCTCATGGTTGCTAATATCCATACGAGCTGAAAATGAAAACAAAAATAATTGATAAAATTTATTGCATTGAGTATATACTGGTATAGTTTGATGAATATCTGCATGTCCGTATTCCCGAAGATGTGGGCAGAGGTAGAACCCAGGCAAGCATCATTAGAAGGCATTTTAGTCCCACAATGCGATAAGTAGCAAGTCTATCGCAAATTTCGTTCCTTTTTGTATTTTTGACACGCGTTACTTCGCCAATAATATAATGAATGAATGAATTTTAATTATTCTTTTATCATAAGTTTCCATAAAGTATAGATTTAATCAGGATTAGATTACTTACTTATAATAAATAATGCGTATTTTTACGTGTACCTACTAGATAACGTTGTAATGCAACAGGAGTGAAGTAGGTATTTGTTTATGTGATAGGTCAGCCAACAAACACACGGGTCTCTTGATGGTAAGTGACAACCGTGGCCTATATACACCATAGATTTTTAGATTGGTGCGTCGTTGTCCTGCGGCCAGGATGTTAGTCCTATTGTGCAAGTCTACCGGCTACCGTATCCTCCGGACCGGAACATGACCTAGTCACTATGGCGGCAAGAATAGGTAACGCTATGAATCCTTACCTAGGCAAGTTGCTGCACAACAGTCTACCACCAGTAGTCTTGTTGGTAGGTACTGATCTATATTTTAACCTGTACTCGCTACTTACTAGCTACCTGGCTTCTTACTATTCTACTCAGAGAACCTGGATCAATACGGGGTAATTCAATGAATCCAGACCAAAATGGACAAAAATGATTGCTTGCCTTTTTCATTGATACTGTTACGTTTTTAACATCGACCATACATCCCAATAGACGCCTATTCTTTATAATTTTGCTTTGAAACAATTCTGGCAAATAGCTGAGGTGCGGGGAAGCGAGGAACTGCTTTCTTATTGGCCCTTGCAATGACAACTCATATTTATAAACAGATATGTAAGATTAGGGATGAGACATATTTAATACGAACAATATATTTTATCGATATGCCTTTTATTTTACGAAGTACGACATTGTTACGGATTATATCGCATTTAGTAATTGCACGTCACTTCGCAGCTATGCAACTCAACGTCTCAAGGTTCAACACATTTTTGCGGTTGAGAGTAATATCCGTACTTGAATATATTAGGTCCTTACATCTGTAATTGGCGTTTTGTAGGGGAGGAACATAAGTCGAATATTTTTAGTGTAATATATTTATTTAATCAAAGTATAACCCATTGTTTCCTATGCACATTTGCCATATCATAGGTAATTCAGTGATCCCTCTACTAAAAAACATTCGAACGGGAATCAATAACATCTTTGGACGTAGTTTGGACTGCTCCATCGAAATGGAATTTTTCGAAAAAAAAAATTATCTGTTGAAGTTAGGTTCAGGTGCATGTTTTTTACATTACAATTGATGCTCTTCTAATTGAGAAGCCGTCTGTTGTGCAGAATGTGGTCTAGCGTTGTAATGACGCAGCATTGGCGTAAAGTGAATATAAAAATCTTCTGCAAAATGTTAAGATTTAATTTACTGTATTTGGAATTCGGAAACCAATTCTCTCGTCTGGTTTCTTTAAACCAAATTAGAGTTTTTTTTTTATTTTATGATCTTGTGGATACTTACCAGATATAAAAGACATACTTATCAAATTGAATAGTTTTTATTCATTCGAATAATTCCCACCTGAACTACGGAATATCGTTTAAATACTATAAACAAATTAGTTTTAAAATTGTCCCAGCCCTTTGAAAGTTTTATGTCATACTGACCCCAACATAGCCTATCGGAACCAGTCTTGAATTTATATCACCCATATAACCACCTAATGCACTTAAAAAAGTTCAATAAAATCGGCTCAACTATTTATGAGTTATTCAATGACAAATAACAGCGCCCTCTACCGCAGGAGTTCAGTTTTCTATCGTGTTTGTCCGAGTCCGCTGACTAAAATAGATCACTTCCCTCTCTGCCAGGCACCTCGTAAGAGGTGAGCACGGGTAAAACAGGTAATTGTCAACAAAATCACTGTTGATACAGTGGTGTGCAGCAACTTCCCTGGGTAGTTATCCACTGCCTTACCCAATCCTGCCGCTATGTCAAGTGACACATTCCGATTCGGAGGGTAGGGAAGCCAGTAGATTTGTGCAATAGGTTTTTCATTCCGACCATAGGACCGCAACGCACCTGTAACATCAATGGTGTCTGGCCTATGGCCATGATTATCTGTTACCATTAAGAGAGCCGTGTGCTTGTTCGCTGACTTCTCACATGAAAAAGAGTAACTATCCCAAAGCCAACTCAAAAGTACACAGAGTAAGAAGTTTGTTATTGTTTCTGTCAGTGCTTAAATTTATCGATAAAATACGTAAATATACAATACCGGTACATACAATACCGGTGCAAGACTTGTTTCGATTCGGGTTAGATAAATAAAAATATCGATAAAATAGATTTGCACATTAGTCCATCACTAGCTGTATGCAAACGAAAGTGATAGCTTGAAAATCACACGTGTAAGAAAGGGACATAAACCCGCATCTAACAATGACTGACCAGTATATGATGAGCTCCGATAAATATCAAATATTTCAAAATGTAATTATGAATGTTATTATTTTTAATTAACCTACGGAAAGTTGTACCATCTTTTCGGTAATTTGAAGTGCGGCTGTCTGTACCCTACCTACCATTCAATTGAACAAACAGTCATTTTATATCTATTTTTTCATTTTTTATACAATAACGCGACAATTTTACAGGTCACAAACCTGGTCGATACTGTTCATATCTTTTTACGTAATAAGCTACATTAGAACAATTACACTTATGTGTTGACAGAACCGTTTTGCCTTATATGCGGCGTCTATTGGGATATATGGTCGATGGTTTTTAAGGAGGTAAATTCAGTACGAAAGAATATTTTTTTGCCCTATTACTCAAGAACTATATATACAACAGTAAATTTAAAAAATCAGATTTCGAATGCCTTAATCATGCCCTCATTTGCTACCACACACTAAATAATCATTCAAAGGTTTTTTCACTGTTAATTATATATACCTGCACCGGAAATCATTACCCGATTTCACCCGTGTTCAAACTTAAAAATTGGTTTAAGCATATCTACACCAAAATCCATTAAAACTTTAAATTTAGTATGATTGGCTCAAAATTAAATATTCAAGTTATCGTCGAACAAACACAACCGCAACCACATCTGATCATAGAAACTTTCACTCGATCTATTTATTAGGTACAGAGGTCTTGGAAGTTCGGATGTAAAACATGAGGACAGGAAAGTTTGGATAAATAGTGGTCTTATTTCAAGTGACAAAGTTATGAAGTACATAAATATACAAAAAAAATACCTAATACAGTATCTTCTTCTGAAGCAGCATCACATTCCTCTAACTCTTGTGCTGTGAAACTTGGAACAGCGTGGTCTGAAGTGACTTCAGTTTCAGAACATAAATGAGCCAATCTGTTATGCACCTCTTCAACTAAACTAGGATCCAATATTTGTTCTCCATTAGGATCACCACCTTGAATTAACTCATCCCAAAATGCACTCTCAGATTTAGTAATAAAAACATCAACTTTGTTATTCTCTTGAATATTCCATGTTGCTAGTTCACTGTCGACTTTATGCTTTAGTTTCCCATTCACAATATCCTTTCCAGCGTAACTTATTTTTATTGACAAGGGAGTGACATTTACCATCAATAATTTTTTAGAAAACTTTTCTTCTAACTGTAGGGTAATTGTTATGTCATCTGCTGTTTGAAGCCATGTATACAAAATATGTTTTTCCTGTTTTGGTTTATCAAAAATATCATTGACCGTGTCTACAGTAAATTTAAATAAATTATCGGAGGCAACATACAATGCTTCACAACTTGTTTCAATAGCAGCATAATGAATTATACCTTTAACTTGAAGTTGTTTTATGGATGTTTGCTTCCATGCTGTGCCATCATTTTCAAATGTAACCCAGCTAAGAACAGAGTCAAACTGATTTTCCATATGCTCAACAGATTGCAATAAGCAGTGTACTATTTCATGATTATCTTTTTCTTGAACTCGAGAGTCGGCAATAACAAAATATTTATTCTCACCAATGGCCAAGGTAGAATATAGTGTTTGCCAGTCTCGTTTATTGCAATGATTTTGTTGCCGAGGTCCTGTTTCAATTATGTGTAAATATCCAGTACCGTCACTTACTATAGCCAAGTTGGACGATGGGAAGTTGAGACATAAATTAAAATGGCCAGGTTTTCGTTCCACATGTGCCGGGACATCATAAACGACAGTATTTTGCAATGTAAAGTTAACACTGTCAAAGGTAATATTTCTGACCTGTTGTTGCTTATCAAAATAATAGAAGCTTAATCCGTGATCCCATAAATCTGCTACTAAATGGTTATGTAAGGCAAAAAGCTTTGCATGTACATATGAATATTGTACTTCATCAGGGTAGAGTCTATCAACAGTTGAAGGTAAATCAAATTTATAAAGTGGTAATGTTTGTAAATTCAACTTGTATCCTTCAAAATCGTGAACTAAAAGCCGGCGGTCTGGTCGTAAGTCCACTAAAGAAGATGGCATTTTATTTGTAAGTAAGTATGCTGTAGTAGTAGGTATATGCAATCGTTTCTTTAAACCTATTTTTATATATATCCTAAAAACATTTATGCATTAATATTACTATAACCATACAGGGTTACATCTAAAGCACCAGCCAAATTTTGAGAAACATCGGAATCGATAACATTTTCAATCTATAAAAAAATATATAACTTAAAAAAAAACAATTTACAATTTTTATCTGACTCAAAATACAAGATGCATGGTTATAACGTAAAAAAGCAAAGCATAAAACTGGTTCCCACCGACCGCATTCGAATTCGCAGGTTGGTTACGTCATGATTCGTACTAGACACGACGTAGCGCGAGATAAGTGAAGCATTTTTGCGGACTGTGTTAAACAATTGTTTATAAAAAAAAATCGCCTATGTGGTCTAGCGGTCCGGGTGTTGGACTTGACTGCATGAAGTCCTGGGTTCGAATCCCGGGTCGGCCAAATTAAAGAAAATTGGATTGGAGTTGGATTTTTCCAATTTTCTAATTTAAAAAATTGTTGGTCGGGATTGGAAATGTGCCCAGTTGGCGATGGGCTTGCCACCTATCACATTGTGGGACTTTAGTGTCTTCGGCTAGTCGTGGGTGCCTTGGTTGTACCTCTGCCTACCACTTCGGGGATATGGGCGTGAAGATACTTTTTTTTTGTTTATAAAAGTAAAAAATATTACAATTTGGCAATAACATTTAATTTAAATGCATTACCATACCCTCTTATATTAAAATTTGGCTGGTCCTTTCAAAGTCACCCTGTATTCTATAACATATAATTAAAACTATAAAGGACATAGTCAAAAAAAAAATACAAACTTCTATT